>PYAF01000690.1:109274-134970 GCA_007407185.1 Glycine tomentella | reverse complement strand
CCAAATCAACTTTATTAAATGTGATATATTTAATATATTTTAAATATAAATTCTAACTAAAGTGGTCCACTAATATACAAATTAAGTGTGCTTTATTTAATTTTTAAAAAAAAATTGCTTAATTTCATCAAATTTTGGAGAAAAAAAATTAAAATATAAATGATTACACTGTTTTACATCATTGTATGTGAACCTATTCATGTAAGTTAAATTTACCATGTATCAGCTTTTAAGCTAAAACTAGAAAGCTTTTATATTAGTCCATTTTCACTGTTTATAGATTATACCATTCTTACATATTAAACCTTTTTAAAACCAATGACAAATTGGACTTGCGATACGAATTTTGTGAAAAATCTTCCTCAATTCCTTAAGGCTATTTGGTGTTGTATAGTAAAACTATTTTTTGTGTGTTATGACTTTTTTGATTTAGTGTAAGATGGTGTAAGAATTAAGACTAATCAATAGTGATTATTTGTGCGAACATGTGGAAAAAGATTGATCAAGATCCTTATTTTTGGGCTAAAATTTTTATTGTATTTATGAGGGAGAAAGGGACAATGTTTTCATCTTTTATGATAGCTGACATAATTTATTTACCTCTGTCTAATGCTTATTAGTTTAATTTTTTATGGGTTTCTTAGTGTAAAATTATTTTATTTTCAATTTTTTTTTATTTGATAGGCGGGCAATTTTGATCCCAATGATTATCCTAATGCTATAGACAGGATGTTGGGTAAGAAGTTGGCTTTGAGGTTTAAGGTTGTACCAAGTAACACCTATTTTTCTGTATCTATGATATTTGAGGATGAAGATATTATAAATTCAATCTTGTAAAATCTTATTGTTGCTAAGGTACAATCTAATCTTTAATTAGTTTAGATGTAAGTGTGTTTTGTTCTGAGGTAATTTTTATGTTTTAATAATTTAATCATTATGATTTTACTTTATATGTCTAGGTGGTTTTAAAGGCTGGGAATGAAATCTGTTGAGGTACAACATGTTATTGTTGGACTTTGCTTAGAGGCTTATTCCTCAAATACCTATGTTACTACAACATCAACTAGATTAAGTAATAACAATGGAAAACCAGAAAAAACTTATTGTTGCTAAGGTACAACCTTATCTTTAATTAGTTTAGATGTAATTTTGTTTTTTTCTGAGGTAATTTTTATGTTTTGATAATTTAATATTTATAATTTTACTTAATTTGTTCAAAAATATGATGAAATGGATGATAGCGTAAGTGGAATTGATGTATGGTTGAAACCATTAGCCATGAATTTTCCAAATCTACCTTGCATTGAAACTCAAACTTCAAGTTTTCCTCAAGAACATAAAGATGTCCAGTTTTCACGAATTAATGGGCTGATTGTAGGTTTTAATTTCAGCAATGGAAAGTGGAAGAAAGGTAAGGGATGAAGGTGGATGGCACCATGGAAAAGCTTTCCAATAAGACTAGGAGAATAGCCATAATAGCTTGAAGACATTGATAAGAAACAAAAGGTTCTAGCACAAGAACAAAGAGAGAAACTCTACACAAAATTACAAGCTTAATGCCACTAAATGTAAGGTAAATGCAAATAAAATGAAGCTTTGTTGTGCACACTAATGGAGCCTAAATGCAAGCTAAATGGAAATGACTCTTCACTGTCCACGTGCAGTATTTAAGCTTCTAAGTGCAGTTTTCAGCCTCTAAGTGCAGCCCACAATTCACACACAAGTTCACTTACAAAGCTTTATACAAATGCACTAAAAAGCCTTTTTATTACAACTATTTTGCTACTAACAAGTGCTGCAATTTATGGACTGGAATTTATGGATTTAAATTGGACTTGAGACATCAAAATCCAGCCCTTGTTATCCTTAAGTTGGTGTGCTTCATGCTTGTCCAAATTAGCCTTGATGTGATCTTGAAGTGCTTGAGTTCTAGCCCTTGTCATGGGTCCTTTAAAGCTCACCAAAGGAAGTGTTTCAAGCCCTCCTTCTAGACCTTTAGCTTGCCATGAACCGCCATCAGGAATCCTACTCATAAAAATTAATTGAGTATTGTTTTTCATTTTATAAATCTATTAAATATTTCTACACTGAATGTATTTTTTTTATAAAACTTCTCAGCAATGCTTCTCTGCAACTGCTGAATCTGATCCTTATAATGCACAATCTATCCCAACACCATGTTCTTCGTCAAACAGGAGTACAATGGCAAAGTTTGCTAATTTATCTGAAAAGGTTCTATTTTTATCTTTCAATTTCATCACAAATCTTTCTATTTTTCTTACTTCTGATTGATGATTTTGATGTGTGCAGAGAAGGAGTAGGATTAACGATAAAATGAAAAAGAGTGAAATATATCTACATATATCTATAATCATTTGCCTTTTCATTAAGTTGATTAATCTTACAAAATACTACTATTCTCTTTTTTTTAAGAAATTTTTTCTTGATGATTCCTTTATGTGTGTTTTCAATAGACAGACAAAGCTTTATTGCTAGATAAGGCCATAGAATATTTAAATCATTGTCGTGCATTTCCAAAATGGCATTGCAGTTGCTATCTTATTTTCTACAGGATTTTCATTGGATGGTTTTCATTTAAGGAATTGAAACTGCATGGTCGTCTGGATAAGTTTACACCGTTTTCTAATTTTTATTTTGCTTCCATCAAAATATTCATTTTTGTTATGTTGTCAATTATGTTTTTCTGGTTCTTCATTTTTGTGGTCTTATATGCAATAGTGAATGCTTTTGATGAGTTTCAATTTATCTCTCTTTTTTCCATTTTTTTCTTCTATTGTTATTGGTATGCATGATTTCAATTGTTTTGTCCTGCAATTAAGCATTACTCTTTGAAGCCACCACCCTAATTACATATGCTGTTTTTGTAATTTGTTTTGCTTTCTCAACTACTTCATATTTATTGGAAAGTTAAATGAGAGAGCTTTTAAGAAGTTGAGGCATATAAGTTAATTTTAATTAATGGGAAAAGTTTTGATTCATTTTACTTTGTTTCTTTTTATTTTTTTACCTCTAATAAGTACTGTTTTAGGTGTTTATCCAAAATGATTCATAGTTGCTAGGTTTTATAGTATTTATGTGTCTCGGTACCAATATATATGATTCCTATTACTGCACAATCTTGTTCATGGTTAAAGTCAAATACGATATAATATATTGCCACATGCTTTGGAAGTTCTGCTTTGGGTTTTCGTCTTATTCCTCGATGAATCTCTTTCACTCATTGAATGATAATTATGGCCCTACATTTGCATGTTAAATATAAAGAATGTTGGTTCTTCTTTTCAAGTTAAATAGATTATCTTCTTATTGTGATTTTAAGAAGCTAAATTAAAAAGACATGTGAGGGATACTTCCTTTTATGTTTCCACTCAACATACAAAATTCTTAATAGGAAAAACAAAAATATTCAAAGAACCTACAATTAATGTTAGTGTTGATTTATGTGGTTATCATAGTTGATACATGATTTATTTCTATTAAATTAATGAATGTATATGCTTCAGGTTTTTCAAAGAACATGTGAAGAAGCTACAACAGCCACCAAGAGGTTAAAGTTGTTTGAAGCACATATAACTTTCAACTAACGGATTTTAGAGATAAATATTTTATATGGCCAATAATCAATTCAAGTTTTTGAGAGTCTAAGATGGAAGACGCTTATTTTTAGTAATTTTATATTTTCACTTTTATAGGATGGTAAAAAGAGTATGCTTTGGTTGTTTAGACCATTAGACATTGATGTTCTTTTAAAATGTCTTAAATAGAAAGTCATTTTTTTAGTGTTGAGTAGCATAGTGGTATCATAAGCAGAATGTGTGATTATGCAGTGCAACATGTTTATGTAGGGCACTCAAATTTTTAACTTCCTACTTTATTTCAAAATAACTTTTGAGTGAAATGAAGATTGAACCTTGACTGAAATTTAGTGAAATGGAGATTGAACCATGACTGAAAATCATGGATACGAATTTTATTTGCTTACTCTGAACACTAAGGTTGTCATTATTTAATGTGAAACTAATTTGGTTAGTATATTTAGTGTGGAATGCATGTTTAAGTTGTAGTTAAGCATGTTTTATTTACTTTTAAAATTGAAAATCATGACTATTAGACCCTTAAATTTTCTCTTTTGGTTGGTGATTCATTTTCTTTTTTTGATGATTATTTGGTAGTGCTATTATAAGAAAAATTAAGATGTGGAACATTCTAAAATTTAGGATGCATAATTTTAGGCTTATTAGACCATCAATTTGGGTCTTTTGTTATTGTCTATTGTTTGGAAGGAAAAGGAAAACTAGATACCAATGCCTTGTGTTGTGGTGTGTTTTGCAAAATACTTGAAGACCATGTGTCTAAATTAGGTAATTATGAAAAGGAATATCTTTTTGGAACAGGTCTTAATTCAACACCTATTTAGAGTCTACTAACTCTGCAATTTTTAGGATCTATAAATTACAACTCTGAAGGATTTTGAAGTTAAAAATCTTAGTATATAGGTTGACAAAGCAACAGAGTAATGTTGTGCATAGGAAATTTTGTCCAGTTAGGAATGAAAAATGTTTGTATGAGTTAAGGTAGACAATGTCCAGGGCTATTGTTTGATCATGAAGTAGGTAGTCCGAGCTTTCAATGAAAAATAGGAAACTCTTTATAAAAATATTAATTTAATTGTTTTATGATATTCGTTACTTTTCTATCCTATTTTCAATCTTTTTCTATATGTTTTCCATAATAGAAAATCTTGCTCCTAATTGTTTTACCTTTTAATTTCAATTTTATCCTTTTAGTTTTGAACTTACCAATTTTATTTTTTTTGGTTTCTGACTTGGTGTTGACTAACAATCTATTTGATCAATTGTTTCTTATGAATTTTCATATCATTGAAAAATAAATCAAAAGGCCAAACGGGTTTTTAATGGCTAAAATTACTAGCTCAGACTAAAAAGAAAATAACAAAGCACATTTTATATTATGGTTAAAATTACCATATAATGTTTGTCATGCCTTCTTAAGTGTAGTCTATATGGAATCTACATTTTTCATGTTAAAATTTTTGCTCATAAAAAAGGTTGCTTTTGTGGGTGAACTACAAGTTCAAGGAATTTTGAGTCGTGCTCTTTTGATAGAGGTGAAAAAAATTATGTTTCTTGAGTTGAGAGTTTATATTTTTGGAGACTAACATGTCAAAACATTTTATATCATTTTCATTATTTATATTTTGATGCTTCTTGTCATGTTTTTAGAGGACTCTAATCTTTAACCATTCAATTAGTTAACATATTATTTAATGTATTTGTTACTTATATGACTCTTCTTAACCTTTTAATTGTTCAACTCAGACTTGGAGTAGTTTTGTTTTGTTGTCCTTATTATAATATTGTCAGCCAAGGTACATAAATCTCATGATATTGGATCCTAGAAGAAGAAGCTATCAGATGAGGATTTCCTTTATGTAGTAGGATTTATTGGTATCATGGTAGTTTCAAAATTAGTTTATTGTTTAGTGACAATGTGGTTAAATTTTTTGGTGAACAAGCCTTTTTGTGTTGCCTGATCTTTACCCGCATCAGGGTGGTGTTTCAGTGCTGTTGCATTTTATTTACCAGTTAGGTGTGGTTAAGGATCTTAAGGGTTTCATGTTTGGTTTTATACATGTTACAGGGTACTTTTTTGGATCCTTGACATCTTTGTAATTTTTTCTACACATTTGAGGCATAGCGTGTGCTTTGAGTGTCTACTAATAATAATATTCTTAGGGTGCGAGGAGGAGTTAATAGACTTTTAGTAGCAATTGGCATATTTTTTTTATTTTTAAGTTGCCATAGGCTCTCTTTATGTATTTGGATCTTGGTATTTTACCATTTAATAACGGTTGGTTATGCATTGCTTTAATGACACCAGGGTGTAAAATTGTGTAATTTATAACTTGGGGTTGAACATACTTTTTGGTCAATTCCAAGTTTTATTAATTAATAAAATTAATTTGCTTCTAAAAACAATGTCATACCTTTTTGATAAATTTGTTTATTTTATAATTTTTTATTTAAATTTATAACTACATAAAACATTTGATAGATTATTTTTTATAAAAAATCACAAGTTATATGTTCCTTATGTAACTATTGTTTTAGATTGTATCATTCTATACAAAGGCTATTTTTCTGCATTTTCAGGCTATAGTAGACTACTTGTGCCCATCTTTGGTTAGATACTTTTGTTCTCTCATGTGCATAAAAAAATAGAGTTGTAGTTTTTGTGTCTTCTTCTATTCTATTACTTTTCACGAAATTACAACACGAGACTTCTCTTGCCTCTCTCTTTCAGTTCTTCTTCTTTAGATAAAACCCACTCATTTCATCGACAAGCAGGTATGATATGCTAGCATTATATTTGAATATTATTTTACTATGTGTCTTTCTTTGTTAGTGATTTCTTTAATGTTTAGTTTCTAACTTGGTCTCAATTCTTTACCTCATTGTTACTTATTATTTGAACGTCAGATATGATAGCTATGTCTCATCTATGACAAATCCAGCTTAAAGATATACACCCAAACTTCCTTCAGACTATCTACAAAAGCACCTCTGAGTCACAAGCTTTTCCAAAGTGTCATTTCTTATATCACCACAATCTCAACTCAGTAATCTTCAAAATCCTACCCAACAAATACAAAGTAGCTTGTAGCTTGTAGTAGTTTTGTGAGTAATTCATTTATGTATATAATAACTACTTCTGCCTATAAAATTTTATACAACATATACGCATCTAACATGAACTTAATCTTTATTTTATGATATGCCAAGTACTATGTACTATTTTATGAAAGATGCAGAATTCATCCATGTGAATTTTGAAGGCACTGTAGAATGACAAATTGTTTATAATCATAGGAGGAAGACTACTAAGATTGGTGCTGGATGGAGGTCTTTTGCAAGTGAAAATCGTTTGCAAGAACTTGTAATTGAGTTTAGAGATCCAAATTTCTACTTTGTTCTATGATGGATGACTTAATTATAATTTAATTGCATGATACTTTACCAAACTCTCTAAACTTGATTTATAACTTTTTTTGTTCATTTTGTCTAAATATGATGTTACTTTTATTTTGTAAACTTATGAATTCCATTGACAGTGTTATTTTATTAAATATATTATATATTTCAATTTTATTGATTTTGGTTCTCATTTCCTAAATTTTACACATATTCTACATCATAGACAAAAGCATTATGTAAAATCTCTAGACAACTTGATAATAATTTTATTTCAGAAAGTTCATCAGTCTTTTATAAAATATATTACATATTCCAACCTTATTAATTTTAATTCTGATTTAAGTAGTTAATGGGGAAAGAATTATGTCAAACTTTCTCTTTTTTCATGTTAGAAAGAAGTAGACGGCTTTGTAGTTTTCCGACACTTGTCAAGCTCCAGCAACTGTTTGACAACAAAAAGTGCACTCACTGTCTGGCCTCTTCTCCTCGTTGTTTCTTAGGTCAAATCCAATCCAACCAACCTCCCTTGTCTCCACCTCTCTTTCCTCGTTCCCTCCGACCGATCCTTAATTACTAATTTACCATTGCTTCCTCCTCCTCCTCCTGCTCCTGCATTTTCAATATCCACCACTCTCTAAAGTCTCAGATTCTTCATTCACGATCGTACACTCGCAACAAAGACTCCTCTTTGATGGGTTCCATCACGCACGTGATCACCAACACCAACCCTACTCTCCCTCACCTACTACCCTCTTCACGCTCCCACTCCAATTCACGTCTTCTCTCGCTGCCACCCAACAGAGTCGCCAAGAAAGTTGGTGTCTTTGCCGAGCGTAGCAACAGAAGTAGAAGCACTTCCGCCGCCGCCGTCGATTTCAGCGACCCTGATTGGAAAATCAAGTTCCAGGAAGATTGGGAAGCACGTTTCAGACTTCCCCATCTCACTGATATCTTCCCAGATGCTCCTCCGATTCCTTCCACGTTTTGTCTCAAAATGAGGTTCGTTGGTAGGTCTAGTTTCCTTTACCCTTTGTTTGGTATCGCGGAAACAAAACTGGAAATAGGGGTATTTTAGTTTTTGTTAAAATGATGCAACTAAAAATGCAACTACACAAGGTTAGTGGCGGAGGGTGGTGTAAGGTACAGACCAAAGTATGGAATTGAGGGAAACGTTGAATAAAATGAAAACATAAGTTTTTTTCTTTTTATGAGTAAGAATCAAATTTAACTATCACAATATTTACAATAACTCACGGACGCCCTTCAACCTACTAAGCTAGACTTCTAGATGATAAGACACTCTAGACTGTTTCTGTTTTATGGTTTTTAAAATACTTGTTTTGATAATAATTTTCAAATTTTAATAGATTTTGGATTAGAAATTGATTCCTGAATAGTGAAAAATAATTTTAGAAAATAATTTTTACAGCTGTTTAGTTTTCACAATACAACTAAAAATGCAACTAAACAAGGTTACCTGGCGGAGGGTGGTGGAAGGCACAGAGGAAAACATGGAATTTGAGGGAAACCTTGAACAATGTGAAAACAAAAGAAAATGAGAAAATATCTGCTGCCGTTTCTGTTTTCTTGAAAATAGTTTTTAAAGCTTAATATATTTTAGACAAGAAAATTATTTCCGGGTAGTGCAGAATTGTTATAGAAAACAATTTTTAAACCAAGTAGTGAGAAAATAATCAAACAAGCCCTTACTTTCTCTTCTTTTTCTTTTTATTTTGTCTTCAATCAAGGAAAAGAAAATGCATCATTGTTAGTCTTTTTTTCTCTCTATTTTCTTTCCTCTCAAACATACTGTTAGGGCTGTTTTGTTTGTTAACGTGTTTTGTCTTGGGACAGAACTCCGATTGATAGAGACTTTCCGGGTCATTATTCTTTGGATGAGGAGTGGCATGGATATATTAATAACAATGACAGAGTGCTTCTTAAGGTATGATGGTTTTTGTTCATCCCTGGAAATTAAATTCATTGAGAAGTGTTAGATTAATCAGCAGCTCTTGATAATTTGGGCCTGTATCAATTGAGCTACAGTCTTTTTGGCCTTTTCTTTTTCTGTATATTTTCTTTGTTCACGATAGTCAGGCTTTTTGTGTTGCTTTCATGTATTTGTGATCTTATTAGTTCTTTATGTACGTGCATGTGATGATATTATGACTACTATTTTGATTAGCATGAATTGAGACCTTAAGTTGTGCTTCCTGGTTAGTTGTTTTGAATAGTTGTTTCCCTTGGCTGTCAACTCGCACACTCGGACCACTTTTACACTTTGTGCATTTTTAATTGTCCTTGCATTGATTTGTTGTTGTCTGTTGAGAGTGTATGCAATTGAATTACAGTAAAATGCTACCATTGGATATTGATTGATGGATGCTTTCATTCAATCAAGTTTAAGAAATAGGACTTGATGCTGGATGTTAATTTTCTGTTTGCTTTGCTCTTTCAGACAATATACTATTCGTCACCTACATCTGCTGGTGCTGTGTGCATTGATCCTGATTGTACATGGGTGGAACAATGGTAACACATTTAATTCATAAATTTTAAACTTGAGTATAGTCATTGATTAAACAGATTCCAGTCCGTTACATGAGTGTTTGATAGGTTTGTGAATTAAATGCTGGACAGGAGTTGGAAGTGTTCGATAGGTGGCACTGAAAACTTAATCATACTAAAATGTTTCTTTGAAAGTTTCTCTAAAATTAAGAGAAAATTTAGGGCTTTTAGAATTCAATGTCCCTTTCTAGCAGGATATCACGACCGTGATTTTGATGGTTAAATCCATATCAATATGCCTGCTGATTACCATTCAATTTACTCTTAACCTATGATAATTTCTTGTATGTTTGACTAGAGTTGTATACACTCCTTAATTGTTCAATTTATTTTTTTTGTTTAACCAATTGTTCATATTTTAGTATTATTTAGTATTGTCCAGATACAACTATCCCTTATCTCACTAGGAGATGTTAGCTATATACCTATATGAATGAATATGTTCTACTAGGCTCTATGAAAAACCAAAATTTTCTTAACATCTTATATCAAGGTCCTTTCTTAATGATGTCTTCTACTGTTTCCTTTGGTCTTATTGGATTATCTTTAATTTGATCCACCTTTTCTCATTTGAGCCACCATTGGTCCTCTTCTTACAAGCCAAACTGACTTAGGCTAGTTTTCATAACCTCCTAAATAGTTGTTTCTCTAAATTTCTCAAAGGTACATTCTTAAACATATTTTTCTTGTACCTAGAGTCATTAACCTCTGCATTATTATTTCTGCTACACTTGTTGCTTTTGTTGGCATGGCACTTCATTGCCCGACATTCACTACCATAGAGCGCAACTGTCCATATAGATATTCAATGGGGTTTTCCTTTAAGTTAGTAGTTCTCCAATCCATTCTCTCAACTTGAATTCCATGGCATCCCCATCAATCTTCCCTTCACTTTGTAATTTATATCTGCAACTTTTGGCTTGATGTGATCTCCATGTTTCGCCTCCAAAACATTGCTGACTGACATCTTATGGAAATTGCATTCTGAATACTCTGTTTTACTCCAACTTCACCTATAACCTGTTGATTCCACACCAAAGCATAGCTTACTAATGTAAAGATATCTCAAATGAAGTTGTTATTGGCAAGATTGCATAATTTTATTATTAATCTATAAAACTATGTGGTTCTTTTTTTTATATGCTAACAGGAAATACTTAGATCTGACTGCTTCACAAATGCATTTATCTTGTTTTTGTGTTTAATGTTGCAAAGAGAAATAGCACAAATGATATGAATTTGATTGATAGGCACCTGAAAATTTGATACACAATTTGTTAAATCAAATAAAGGTTAAAAAATGTACAAAATTTGTTGGACATTAGGATGCGAAAATTGCAATCACTTTAACGCTTCTCTAATAACAATTATTTTTTTTTTTTTATATATTCTGGATTACCAAATAGTTGTTTTATTTCTAGTTTATGGTTTTAATATTTTTAGTACATCTTTGTGTTGTATACAATGTTGTTTCCTAATATTAACATATATGCTAAGTAGTTCTGAAATCCTTTTAGGGTTCATCGAGCTGGGCCTCGTGAAAAGATATACTTTAAGCCAGAAGAAGTAAGGGCAGCAATTGTTACTTGTGGAGGGCTCTGCCCTGGTCTTAATGATGTCATCAGACAGGTTAGTTTGTGATTAGATTGCCTTTCACACAGTCTTAACCTTTTCTTTTGAATATAGTAAAGCCTAGCTGGTGCTCTTGAAGTTAAGGTGGTGAAGATAATTGTAACATTTTAATTTATATTCCTGACTATATATTACTAATTAATCTTCTCTAAATTTTCTGGGCAATAAAATGCTCATGCCTAAGCAATTGACTAATTTGACCTCAAATATATTCTTTGCTTTCATCTTAGTGTGTCTTAAATATGTTATAAGCTTTCCCTCTCCATTGCATTTATGTATAAAATTCCAAGTACTTTTATATCATATAGTGTAATATGTTCTTATTTCAACTCCCTTTGGTAAACTTAGTTCTAGTTATTTTTTTATCACTATATTGTTTCTCTGTTTAATGGCTTCAATAATGAATGTCCTGCAGATTGTAATCACCCTTGAAATATATGGTGTAAAAAACATCGTGGGGATTCCTTTTGGTTATCGGGGATTTTCTGACGAAGAATTGACAGAAGTGCCGGTAATCTCATTTTCCCCTCCTTGCTGATTTTGGTGTAACAGATGATTCATCTAAAGGTACAGTCTGTAGCACATAAGTTCTTCTTCCTAATGACTCTTAACTATATTGGTCTTTCATTTGCAGTTGTCTAGAAAAGTAGTGCAGAATATTCATCTTTCTGGTGGAAGCCTGTTGGGAGTTTCACGAGGAGGACCTGGAGTCACTGATATTGTGAACAGTCTGGAGGTGGTTGATTGACCTAATCTGTGACTGTTAACAAACCGATTGATGATTTCACAGACATGTTTAAGGTTTTTTATGATACAGGTGCTAATTTTTGAGACTGATATTCTCCAATATGAATATTATTGATTACAGAAAAGAGGGATCAACATGCTTTTTGTATTGGGTGGAAATGGCACACATGCTGGTGCCAATGCAATTCACCATGAGGTTGTTAATCCATAAACCTTTTATCATTTAATTGGTTATTTGTGGTCCAGGTTGAGTTAGTAATGTGGAAACTTTTCATTGAAAATTCTGGAAAGTCAATTTTCGAATTGACTTCACTTACTGTGCCTTTTTTGGTTTTTGTATATTTCAGAGTTGACATTAAGCTGCACATTATTACTATTATTTGAAATGTGAATTATGTGTGATATTGTACGTGTTCAGCAATATTTTGATGGTGTTTTAATTTTTAGGCTTGTCATGCTAATTTGTTGCTCATTTATGAACTGATATTTATTTTTTCTTGTAGTGCCAAAAAAGAAGGCTGAAGGTATCTGTAATTGGCGTGCCCAAAACTATAGACAATGATATTTTATTGATGGACAAAACTTTTGGCTTTGATACTGCTGTTGAAGAAGCACAAAGAGCAATAAATTCTGCCTACATTGAGGTATATTACTTATTCTGAGTCATGTTGACTGAGTCATATTAAAATATTTACATTTCTTCCCTTATCTTTTGCTAGGCACATAGTGCATATCATGGAATTGGGGTTGTGAAATTGATGGGCCGTAGCAGTGGATTCATAGCAATGCAAGCATCCCTATCTAGTGGACAGGTTGACATATGCCTGATTCCTGAGGTATATAAGATACAATTTAGTTGGACGGTCTTGTTTTCTTTCATACTGATAAACTTATACAAGGTTTGGCATGGTTTGAAGGTACCTTTCAATTTACATGGACCTCAAGGAGTATTGAGTCACCTCAAGTACCTTTTAGAAACAAAGGGATCAGCTGTAGTCTGTGCGGCAGAGGGAGCTGGACAGGTGATTTAGTTGATATAATCAATGGCATATTACCAAATTAGCATGATCACCCAAAAACATTACTGAATTTTAGTCTCTGACATAGAAACTTGAACTTGCTAACTGATTCTTTTGCAGAATTTACTCCAAAAGACTAATGCTACAGATGCATCAGGAAATGTTGTATTTGGAGATATTGGTGTATATATTCAACAAGAGGTTTGTGTTATGTTTATGGGGCATACAATAATCTAAATGGGTTGATACCTGATGATAGAAAGAGTATATATTTTTTAATTTGTTATATCTGGTAAATTTTGAAACAAAGATAGAACATCTAAACTGGCTAAAATTACTATCAAATTAATGTGACACTTGCTCAGTCTATGTAGAATATCTAACTTTTAATTTCTTCACATAATTAACCAATGTGTATTTTAAATTATCAATCTATGACTATCTTTGTGATTTTGGTCTTTGACTGCATCAAAACTATAACATTATTTGTAAATTTCATATTCAATTTGAAGCCAATCTCCATCCAGTTAGAAATGAAATCTTTGAAATTGAGGATCATCCAATCATGCTATTTGCCTATTTGTAAAAGGAGGGAGGTTTTGGGCGACTTGAAAACAGAACTTTCCACATTTTAAGTCAACAAATATGTAAATCTGTTATTCTGTTTATTAAAGTAGCAATGTGACAACTTAATATCTTTACAGTTGTCTGTGACTATGATAGCTGTTTAAGAGTGTTACTATTTTCTGAAAAATCAGCTCTTTGATCTTAAGCATAATAATTTTTGGATAAGTTTCCTTAAAACACATCTTGTTGTCCAAGCTTTATATGTTCTGACATGACATAAAACAGCTTATGATAATGCTTTTTTTTTTCTTATACATCCTGTTGACTATGCTTTGGCCAAAATAGAAAGTTTATTCATGAGTTCATTTTGAAATGTTTGAGACAAAATACTTTGAACCTTTCAATATTTTAATTTTTAATAATGTGTGCTCTTGTAAATTTCTGATATTTAGCTGCTTCCCTACTATGTTTCTGTTAACATTAAGTGGTTTCAACTGCAATTTTAGGTGTAATGTCTACTGTGTGTTAGTATGGTTTATGCTGCGTACTGTACTATGATTGTATTTCTATCATGGTGAAGAAATATATTGAGTTCTTTTATAATGTAGATAGCTTCCTTTATTTAGTTTTTATTTTACCACATTTTATGCTGACAACTGTCATATTGCAGACAAAAAAATATTTCAAGGAGATTGGTGTTCATGCTGATGTGAAATATATTGATCCAACATATATGATCCGTGCAATTCGAGCAAATGCATCAGATGGAATTCTATGCACTGTACTTGGACAAAATGCTGTTAGTCACTCTCTCTGCCCCTTTTTATTGTTGGTTCAATTACAGCAGTTAGTTTTGAATGTGTATGAACTTCTGCAATCTAAATCCCTTGCTGCTAGCCAAAAAGCCAACTTATAGTGGCTTCCCTCTTTCCATGTTAGTGCATATGTAGAATGATAGTTTATTAGTTTGTCAAATTTGCATATCATCAACATTTTAACTACTAACACTTTCCAGGTCAAGAAGTCACAGATTATGTTATGCTTCACTCATTTTAATGTTGAGAATTTAAATATCAATCTAAGTTCCTATGTGGTTTACTTTGTTTCTGAGAAAGATATAAAATCATGCAAATATTACTGAAATTTCAGAGCATAAGGAGTCCAAGCCAGCACAATGTGGAAAATATGGTTCAAAATAAGATGTCTACTGAGGACTAATGACGTGTGTTTCAGATATCATGCTAGTGAAGCGTCTATATGGTGTTTTCTGTAGTTTGTGATTATTGGATAACATTGATCATAGAATAAAGGGTTAATTAAGTTTTTAGTCCCTAAACTTCTTTTGTTTGACTGGTTAAGGTCCCTCAACTTTTTCCCATGGAGGTTTTTAGTCTCTAAACTTTTGTTTGATTGGTCAAGGTCCCTAAACTTTTAGAAATTTCAGTTTTTAGTTCCTGAACAAAAGTTTGCACCTTTTATTTTTATTTATTTAATGAGATTTCAATGACTACAAACTGAATTTTTTAAAAGTTTTGGGACTAAAAACCTTAAAATGGAAAAAAATTGAGGGACCTTGACTAGTCAAACAAAAGTTTAAGAACTAAAACCAAATTTCGAAAAAGTTTAGGGACTAAAAACTTAACCCTAGAATATAAATACAATTCCTCTAGCGTCCAATAGTTGCCTGTATGTGTATCTCAGAATGTGTATTTCTGTTATTTTCTATCTGATGCTGATCCACAGCTTTTGCATTGCAGGTTCATGGTGCGTTTGCAGGATATAGTGGCATTACAGTAGGTTTATGTAACACCCACTATGCCTACTTTCCCATCCCGGAAGTGATATCTCATCCTAGGTTGGTGGACCCGAACAGTCGAATGTGGCATCGTTGCTTAACATCAACAGGTCAACCTGACTTCATCTAATAATTTATCCTTTTTTTTCCAATAAATTCAAGAGGCTTGGAAATTCAGGTTTCCAAAGAGCATATCATAAGAAGAAAGCTTCCAAATATGTCTGGTCAATTTGTATTGAACAGGTATATGTGAAAATAATGCTAAGGATGACATTTCCTCCTTACTCGAAAAATTGGTTATTTGTATATCATGGCAGTTTCAAGACCTGCCAATTGCATTCAAATTATATTTTAGAGGAATCACCAAGTATTATGTGCTTGATTTTGATCGAGTTGTAAGATGTAACATTATTTAACCGATGTTAGGGGCCAAATGGCCAAAATTTAATGAGTAAATTAGCTGGTTAACTGTCGTGTTTGAAATTCACGCCTTGAATACTGGATTGCACGTTAATAATTGCAATCCCTAGGATGAATTTTGTGGCTAAATTGTGCAGAGGTTATTTGCAAAGCATTTTAAGGATATTTTGGCACCCAGCATGGTCGGTGCCTTGGTGAGAAGAGACAAATTTAGTAAATTACACTTATCGGGCATTTTAAGCTGGTAATGTAGCTTTTCATAGTATTTTAATTTCCGTTCAATGAAATGCTCATTTTGGATACTCAAACTAGAATTTGCAGAATATCTGAGCATTTTTTTTTTGGTGTACAATGGTCGTACTAAGGTTTAAACCTAGGACCTCATGCATACCACTCCAAATCCCCCACCACTAGGCCGACCTAGTGGAATAACTGAGCATTTCAATTCTTTGTAAAATTAAGAATTTGAAATTCCACTAATATAGGTGAAATTTTTAATATTCTCAAGTCTGTCTTCATCTTGACAGAACATGTATCTTGCTCTCCTAACCTTTCACCTCTCATCTGTCACTTGTTTCTCGAGTGAACCTTTTTTAATGGAACTCTGACCCTCTAGCGATCATCTCCATGCTCTCTTTTGGAGAATCAAATTGTTGAAGATCACTAATGAAGTCAAACAATGTTTCATTGTCTTCGATTGTTGAAAGCAAGGAGAGGAATTGTTGCTCAGCATTGGATATGATGTGTGACAGAATGTGAAAAGAGAAGAAAGTTAAAGAATAAAAAAGAGTAGTTATTCTGAATTGCTATCAAAATCCATTTCAAGATTGATAATCCAAACAAGTTATTTTAAAATTGAATGATATTTAATTGCTATCAATTGAATTACTTAGTATTTCAAATTCTATGATATTTTAAAATTCTTCATACAAACATAGGTTAAGGATTTTTGAGATTGCACATAATTTTTTTCGCATTTTTAATATTTTCAATAACTTTCCTTACAAGACTACATGATGTAATGTTTTTCAAACAATTAAAGGGGCTTAGTCTAATATATAAGGGGTGTCAATGTAATATTTTTCAAACATTTAAAGGGGCTTAGTGTAGGAATAGAAAAAAAAAGGATATTGTATGCAACTAAAAAATTAGAGGGTGAGTATAATTTACTCAAAAATCCTATATGCATTTGTATCCTTCAAACACGGTCAGGCCAACTCGCCAAATGACCCAGCAGCCGATCGACCTGACCCAGATACAAAGCAGGTATCTTGTCATTGTCTTTGAGGGATTTATGCTCTCATTTATTCGTACTTTATCATATCCTGTAGGAATTGGCCAGATCCTATCATATCTTGTCATATTTTATCTCATATCACCGTATCTTATCTCTAGGAATTAAGAAAATAATATATGATGAAGTTATCTTTTAAGAACTACTATATAATCCATGTTGACTTAGGAGCGACGACAGATTATGCAATTGCATGTTCTAGGTAGACGACCGCAAATCATAGAAGAAACCTTAACCGAAACAATTGCTCCCACTGTGGGCCCTGATAAAACTCTTAAGGCAGTTGCTATACCAGCAACCTACGACCACATGGGAAAAATAATGTTCTTCCTTGATGACGACCAAGGCATGAATACTTGGATTGGATCATTTTCGGGTGCAAATTTCAAGACTTCGGGGATAGTTGTTTAGAACTTAAAAACAAAAAATGACAGCATGATCCATAGTGGAACGATAAGTCAGAGGACGATTCGCCACAAAGGAAAGCTTCCTTAATAAGAATCGATTTGGGTTCAACTATGAACCAAGAAGAAGCTAAGCTCTCAATTCAAACAAATGCTTAATTTCATTGATCAAAGTTGTGTCCAAAATAGCAATATATGAGTACTTATAGAGCTAAGCATCTAAGAAAACCTAAAAAATGCATAGTTTGGGCCTATTTCAGTCTACATTGAGGCCCATTACACAAATAAACATCTTTTCTTGTAGAAGCTTGACTTTGGACCTTGTTAGTTAATCCTTCAATTCATGGAGTGCTTCTAGATCTTGATGGTCTTTGGGTAGTCCTCTATCATCCCTTCTTCTTGAAAATAAATCGTCCATGGATTTGCATGCAAAACACCTATATCACAAAAAGAAATGTCAGTGACATTCAAACTAGAACTCACCCTACACTCACTTGGTAAGGCAATCTTGTAGGCATTGTCACTAATCCTCTCAAAGACCTTGAAAAAACTATCACCCCTAGGTTGGAGTTTAGATTTCCTTTGAAAAGGAAACCTATCCTTCCTTAGATGTATCCAAACTAATCTCTGGGATCAAATACCATGGTCTTTCTCCCCTTGTTGGCATGTCGAGCATATTGCTTCATCTTCCTCTCAATTTGATTTGGCACCTTTCCATGGAGATTCCTAACAAAAGTGGTTCTAGAAAGCTCATTCTTACCCAAAATAGAAGAATCATTAGGTAAATAATTTAAATCAATAGGGAATAATGGGTTAAAACCATAAATGACCTCAAAAGGAAAAAAATAAGTGGTAGTGTTGGTTACCCTATCATCAAATCTAGGATTAGGATGTTGATACATTAGGGTGATGTTGTTGATGGGTCTACAATCCGTGCACATCCTCCACGTGCCATCTTTCTTGGGGACTAGGATGACCAGCATTGCACATAGGCTCAAGCTTTCCTTCAACCATCCTCTTTGCATCAACCCTTCAACTTGCTTTTGAATCTCTTTGGTCTCTTCCGGATTACTTCTATAGGCAGCCCTATTAGGAAGTGAAGCTCCCAAAACAAGATCAATTTGATGCTTAATTCCTCTTAAAGTAGGCAAGCCATGGGTATGTCTTCTGGAAAGACATCCTCAAACTCCTTTAAAAGTGTATCAAAAACTTGAAACAACTCAAGGGCACTAGAAGACAAACACATAATTTGGAATGAGTAAATACATTTGTTCTCTAGTTAGCATCACTCTTTTTACCTCCTTAGGTTTGATGAACAACCTTCTTTTATCACTAATTATTTTTCACACTTTTTTTTCTATTTTCTTTTGTTCTTTCTTTTCACTCTTTTTGCCATCTTTTTCTTTTCGGCTTTTCTCTCTCAAAGGATTATTTTCTTCTTTGATTTTCTTTTCTTTTTCTCTTTTCAATCTCATTTTTATTTGATCCTCACACACCTCACTTGGAGATAAAGGTGAAAGAACTACCTTTTTACCTTTATGCAAGAAAGAGTAACAATTGATGACCCCATTGTGGACAACATCTTTATCATATTGCCAAGGTCTATCAAGCAACGCATGACCAATTTTCATGGGAACCATATCACAAAGCACTTCATCAACATACTTTTAAATTGAGAATGTAAGTAACACTTGCTTATTCACAATCAACTCACCATTGTCACTCAACCATTGTAATTTATAAGGTTTAGGGTGAGGGACAGTTTTACAACCAAGCATCTCCACTAATCTAGTGCTTGCAACATTAGTAAACTTCCTCCATCAATGATTAGAGAACAAACTTTTCCCTTCACCAAACATCTAGAATGGAAAATGTTTTCTCTTTGTGTATCATTTCGATATTTGTACCAACTTCCCATGAGTTTTCTTACCATTAAAAGATCTCCCTCTTCCGATTGAAGAAAATCATCATCCTCCCTTTCACTAGAGGAACTATGAGAACTCTTAGATGACTCACTATCCACCTGTTCATTCTCCAACACAATCATGACCCTTTCCCAAACATTTAAAACATTTAATGGAACTAGGTTTATTGGAAAGGGGTTGAGTAAGAGAAGTAGGATTACCTCTTGAAGACTTCCTTTCAATATGTTGTGAAGAAGAACCCTCCTTCTTGGAAGTGTCCTTATCCTTTCAAGATGAATAATCATATGAAGGCTTTATGTAGGCTTGTTTTCTCTTCAATTGTTGTTCCACTTTCACAACCCTATGTCTAAGTTCACCCAGGGTGTTGTAGCTTTGAAGCTCTACAACATCTTGAATGTCCCTGTTCAAACCATTAAAAAATCTAGCCATTGTAGCCTCATTAGTCTCTTTAATGTTTGCTCTTATTAAAGAAATCTTCATCTCCTTATAATAATCATCAACACTCTTACTTTCTTGAAAGAGCCTTTGTAACTTGTTATGCATTTCCTTTACATATTAAGGTGGGACAAATCTCTCCCTCATGACTCTCTTCATTACCTCCCAAGTATCCGCTCTATGTCTTCTCAATCTATCTCTATCTAATTAGACTTGATGCCACCACACCAAGGCATATCTTTCAAATTCTAAGCTAGCCAACTTCATTTTCTTTTCTTCACTAAAATTGTTGCAATCTAAAATTCGGTCCATTTTCATCTCTCAATCAAGGTAAGCTTCCGAATCATAAGTACCTAAGAACTTGAGAATTTTGACCTTCACATCATCCATGTCATCCTTATTCTTCCTATGCCTATGTCTTCTACCATCTTCATAGCCATCACCACTCCCTTGAGAATAATGAGGTGACCTATGATGTCTCCTTTTCTCCATGTCTTCCATTTTTTCACTCAATTCTTAAGTGCCTCTTTGTATCTCATCAAATTTGTCTTCCATCCTTCTCTCAACATTTATTTGTAACTTCTCTATTTGCTTAGCCAATGAAGCCATTAGCTTAGCGGTTCTAGGGGAATGTGGATCACTATCACTATTGAACACCATTTCTACAAGAAAAATGTTAGTAAAACAAAACAATATGGTACCTTACCACTCATTAAGTGTTTACACTCTTCAACACTCATGTTTCACACTTGTAAGACTTTTTCTATAAGCTTCACTCTTGTCTTTTTCACTCACTAACTTTTCTCCAGCCCTTGAAATCAACCAAAAATTTCAATTCAAGAAGTAACCAAAGTGAAAGATGAAACAAATCCAAACTCAACTTAAGAGATCAAAGAAGAAAGAAAACTCTAAGACAAAACCTTGAAAATTTAGAAGACAAGCAATAAAAGTTCAAAAATAAAGTATAACTCAAAAGGAATGCCAAATAAGACAAATAGGAAGATAAAAAAATGCAAGATGAAAGTACTAGATTTTAAAATTTTGGTTGAACTTTTTTTTCACACTTAGGTCCTCATATTTTTTGATATTTTCATTTTGACCTAAAATATTTTTTAATATTTGCTCTTTGGTCCTTCGTATTTTCTCTTTTAGGACAAAAAATTTTTGATATTTGCATAATTCTCTAATACTCTCCAAACATAATTTTTAAGATCAAACATAAATTTTTCAGCATTGATATGAGTTTCATGAAGAACACGAAGAACATGAAGAACAACTCATACTCAAATCAACTGTGAATTCAACAAAAAGATAGGGTAATTGAAGGCAAATGCAAGATAAACTCAAAAAAACACACAAAAAATACAAAATTAAACACAAACAAGCAAGAAAAAAAAATTCTATTTTTTTGGAGAGAAAAAATGAAAACTGCACCTAAATTGATTGAAATATTCTCGAATTGTTCTTCGGATTCAAGCTCTAATTACCTCATGATGACGATCAAGGCATGAATGCTTGAATTTGATCATTTTTGGATGCAAATTTCAAGACTCTGGGGATAATTGTTTAGAACTTAAAAACAAAAGATGGGGAAGATTAAGAAGATGGTAATGAATGACGCCACGATCCATAGTGGAGCGATAAGTCGGAGGAGGATTCACCACAATGGAAAGCTTCATTGATAAGAATCGATTTGGGTTTAATTAAGAACCAAGAAGAGGTTAAGCTCTCAATTCAAGTAAATGCTTAATTTCATTAATCAAAGTTGTGCCAAAAATAGCAATACCTGAGTACTTATAGAGCTGCCAAGCCTTTAATAAAACCTAAAAACGCATAGTTTTGGCCTATTTCAGTCCACATTGAGGCTCATTACACAAATAAATAAGAAAATAAAACCTAAAAATGCATAGCTTGGGCATATTTCAGTCCACATTGAGGCTCATTACACAAATAAACACATTTTCTTGTAGAAGCTTGGCTTTGAACCTTGTCAATGAATCCTTCAATTCATGGAGTGCTTCTAGATTTTGATGCTCTTTGGATAGTCCTCTATCATTCCTTTAGTTTGAGTTGCTCACTTGCCTCCAATCATGGTTGTTAGCAGTAACATCTGGCTCATACTTCTGATAATTTATTTCCATAGAGTTAAAGAAACAAAAACTAAGGCGATCTAGAACGATTTGTCACATTGGATGTAAAACGCAATAGGTAGAGGCATTTTTTGTTTATAAATTTGGAATGATGGTGAAACTCTTCAAATCTAGAATTTAGCTAACTTCCCTATCGCTATCTTATATTTTCTCATTTTTTAAAACTTTTATTCATCATCCTTTAACTCTTTAATTTTGAAAATTATGTGTATACAATGCAAAGATCAGGAATAAATTAGAAGGTGTTATGGTGTTAATCATCAGAATGTGTAAAATGTGATTGAGTGAGGGAGAAAAGAGAAATTAGAGAGAGATAATGGATTTTTCACAATGAACAAGAGTTGTCTTTATTTGTATCAGGTTACAATATTTATAGGGCCGCTAAAAAGCCTTTTGGTGGGAAACGTAGTTATGTCACGTGTTATTTGTTATTTGTGTTACATAGCCTACATTGTCGGTTATGCATGTCATTCTCTTATTGTAATCAGCACAACTTTACAAAACTCGACCTATTATGTCCAACACTAGGATAATCCCCATAATAGTTGCCCCCAAGTCAATGTTGTTTGGTAGAAGTAATGTTGGCTTAAGATCGTGAAAACGAATGTCGTTCCCATAACAATTGCCTCTAAGAGTGTAAAAGCGAATTTAATCCCCATAACAATTGCTCCCAAGATGGTGTTGCTTTGTAGAAGCAATGTTGACTTAAGAGTGTGAAAATGAATGTCGTCCCTATAATAGTTGCTCCCAAGTCGATATTGCTTTGTAGAAGCAATGTTGACTTAAGAGTGTGAAACCGGATGTCATCCCTGTAGCAGTTGCCCCTAAGTCAGTGTTGCTTCATAGAAGCAATGTCGATTTAAGAGTGTGATAGTAAATGTCGTGCCCATAACAGTTACTCCCAAATCGGTATTGCTTTGTAGAATCAATGTCAAATTAAAAGTGTAAAAGTGAATGTAATCCCCATAACATAAGGTACATATATCATTCATATATTTTGATCATTATCAATCTTTGGCAAGAAATTGTCACATCCTTTAAATTACTAAATGTACCTTTTTTGTAGTAGTTATTTTAACTGTGTTTGGATTAGTGGTGAAGACTTGAAAATCAATGTTCTATTATAATTTTCCACCACACTCGCTAGTAAGCTTTAAGGCTATATCATGTGTTTTTTTTTTCAACATAGTCCACTGTTTCACGATCTATAATTTTAAATTTCTAAATAAACCTTAAGCAAAAAGAATCTCATCTCATGGACCATGCATTACGCAAGAGTTACTAAGGGTTTAGAGGTTTACCTTTGTAGCGTGCCTTCAAGCAACGGAGAGGTTGCCTTTGATCAGTAATCGTTGAAAGTACAACACTTTTATTCAATCCACACAGCATAACTATCGGAGCAACAATCGACGCATTTTATCATATTGCGTCTTATTTAATTAAATCTCATTTAATTCAATATGTCGTTAATTAATTGAATCATATTTTATTAATTAACTATGTATCGACTTGATATCTCATATTCATGACTTATGAAACATGGTCATCAATATACTTACACAGTAGTCTTTGTGTATTATTGTCGTCCTAGTCAACAATAATACTTGACTACAAATACTAATTTTAAAACAACATTTCATTGTTCAATGAATGTCAAAATTAAGTCCCACTTGATTTGTCATTTAATGAATCGTTTATTCTAAGAACATTATTGCGTTATAAAACTATTAACATAATAATTTACATTACCCATGTATAAGTAAAATACATAAACAAAAATCATGATATAAATGTAACTTAAAATGGATTGGCCACTAGGGTTCACTCCACCAATCTCCCACTAGAACAAAAATGTATTAATTTTATTCACTCAATATAAATTCCATCATGTCTACCAAAGAGGATGTTAGTGATTTGGAGAGTTGCATTTAGCTATTGCATTTTCTTTATCACTACCAAACTCAGTTTTAAGAAGGTCATTTATTTAAATCTGAATTCAACATTATCTCTTGTTATAAAACTATGATTTATTAAATAAAATGTTTATTATTAATGTATAATTATTCAAAAAACTTATACTTAAAAAAACAAGAAATCAGACCAAATTAAAATGACTTGAAATATAACATAAATTCATTTTCAAAATATATTAAATCTACTACCATGTTGTCTGACTGAAATTAAATTAAACTTGAACTTCTTAAACAAGATCTCAGATTCAAGTATTGTAAATGAAAAATGTGATTAGAAAAGAATATCTTACTAAAAGTGATTAATCAAATATTTACGATAAAAATTAGTCATCAACAAAATTAATAAATACTCTACATTAATATAAGATGAAAAAAAATACATCAAATCCAATTTTTAAGTATAAAGCTATCAAAATCAATCAGAAAAATAAAACAAGGCAAGTTATAACTTATATGCCTAACTACTTAATAATAACATACCCCATGGACCGAAAACATCTTCATGTTATCTAGGATATTTTGACATTTTTCAGGCATTGGCGAAACTCTCATCTCTCTCCTTGGATCTCGCGTTTGCTTGTGATCGAATACCTACTATAAATCATATGGCTAGCTTTACATCTTAAAATATATCCATACCAACATCTAGCACTAATTAAAACTCTGGTCACTATATTCACTCAAAGCTTGGTCAGTCCCGCGCTGTGGCGCCACTTATCACTGTTTTGGTTCCACAATCAACACTGTGCAGAAATACACGTGCATAGAGGCACTTAGATGCGACACCACAAAACTGACACATGCATAAAGCTCAGCCAATTATTCTTCTTACTTCATGATGCCTTCGTTGTTCATAATTATTAATTATTAATTATTTATCGAATAATTTAGCTCTAGGTTTAATTATAATTATAGTCTTCTAATTTAATTTCTAAATTCAATTTAGTCCTCTTATTATTAGAAGATTCAATTAGATTTTGTAATTTTAAAAATAATTCAATTAGATTTTATAATTTTAAAAATAATTCAATTAGATCCTTTTTTAAAAAAAAAGTTTCAATTAAATCCCTTATTTTTTAAGATGAATTCAATTGGGTTTCATTATAAACCAAATTCAGTCCCATTTTTCAATTTTTTTGAAGCAAATAAAGAAAAATATAATTAAATTAAACTAATTTTAAAAATAAAAAACCTAATTATTTTTGTAAAAATAAATGGACCAAATTGAACTATTTTAAAAATTAGAGAATTAAATTAAATTTTATAATAATAAAATAATTAAATTAAACCTAAAAAAAATTAAAAGACAAATAATAATCAAACGTTAGCTCTATTCATAATTTCATGCATTAATTTATAGTTTTAGAAAGAGAATTCTCATATGCAATGCATATCCGGGTTTATATCTATTATCGGGATCCATTATATATAAATATGTACTTTCGGTGCTTATCTGTTTTATGGGTTAGGTATATTAATCCAATTGAACATGCTTGGCTGTTTTAAATCAGTCAATGTGAATTATTTTATTATGTTGTTTTTCCTAACGTTGTACTCACTGTTGTTAAATCGCCGAGTTGACTCGGTAGAATCGGCCGAGTCAACGAGTTCACCAGCCCAGCCGAGTCGACTCGGTAGCAGACTCGCAAATGGAAGCAGAACCGGTTAACTCGCGAGTCAACTCGGTTAACTCGGTTGACTCGCCGAGTTGACTCAGTCCATATAAAAGTGAAATTTAGGTTTCGAAACTC
>PYAF01000690.1:72555-102251 GCA_007407185.1 Glycine tomentella | reverse complement strand
AAAAAGAATTATATCATGCGGAAAAACAACCTTGATAAAAAGAAGAATAACAACAAGATCGAAAATGATTTAATAATATTATAAATATGTTTTAATTTGATTTAAGTGATTATTAATAACACGATCAATCATGTATAAAATAGTTCAAATGGATATTTGATTTCATATATTAATTGAAATGCTTAAAATCAATACATGTGTTTGTCACATGATATTAATTCATTAATTTATTTATATTTATCTTTCTTATTACATCAAATTCTACTTAAAGTCATTCATCTCCAAAATATCAAAATTAAATGATAAGCTTTATAAACAAATCAATAAATTAAAAAAATAAAACTGATTTATAAGGTAAGGTTATATTGCTTTTTATAAATTTTAATATAATTTTATCCAAATATGATATTTAAAGTTTACTTCTTTTTTTTACAATTTCAACATTTTTAGATGACATATAAAGCTTAGAAGGGTAAATTAAATTAAAAAAAAGAATTTTATTGTAATTATACAAATTTACTCAATTTTTGTTATCCCAAATAAAGTGTTAATCACATAATTGTTGTTTATTATTTCAAACAATTTTATTTAAGAGTTTAATGTCTATACATTGATTGGCGTCATTTAACCACATGTCACCATTTGAATTACAATAATATAATTATTTTAAAATTTAACAAACTTACCATACATGATGATGTGTTGCGATTGGATGACTACATAAAAAAAATTTACACGGTCAGTATATAATCTTCTTTCTCTTTATTTAATTTGATACATTTTTTCTGAAAATATATTTTTAAAATTTTAATAACTTTAACTTAAGTATTTTAATTAGTATATTATTATTTAAAAATTTAAATAAACATTGGTTTGAATAAATTTATGAATTATTAGTTATATTATTAATACTTAAATCAAATAAAAAATAAATTGCATCATACCTATAATATATCCAAATGATTCTCACTATTTTTAATAAATTAATCTTATTGTTTATAATATTTTTGTATATATGATAACTTTAACATATGAAATTAATAAATTTAATTTTAAAATGTTATAAAACAAGGTTTTGTCACATGAAAAAATGTCACTTTTTATGAATATTAGTCATCAATAAAGTCACTAAATATTTCAAACCATAACACTGTTACCAAAAAAGTAAAAAATGAATTAAATCAACTTTTTTTAAAAGAAATTCGAAAGGTAGCATGTAAGACATCATAAAAGTAAAAGAGATTCTACCTAGGACAATGTCCCCAATGATAACAATTTTCTGGAACTTGTGTGTATGTAAAATATATATTTAACTATTTATTAACATATCTACTAACATACAATTATGAAAATTTAAATTAGATAATTAATAATATATTAAAATTTTAAAATAAAACAGTTACTCCTATAAATTATCAAATGTAAATTTAATATCCATGCAAGGCACGGGAAACTAAGCTAGTTGCAATTTATTTAAGTATTTTTAGACCAATTTTATTTGTAATATTAAATGGGCCAGGTTTATTCTAATTAGGAATCCAAGTTTTAATTCTAGATTAAGTACGTTCTTTTCAATTTAATTAAAATTATAATTTGGGTGTTAAAGTTTGTTTGGGCCTTTTGCTTATGTTTCTTAAGACTAAGGTTAACCTCTTATGTGACTAACACCTTGGAATAAACTCTATAAATAAAGATGTAATCCTTTTCATTTTTTGAGTTGAATAATATTTGATTGTTTACTACATTCTGAGTGGCAGTAGAGCATTGACTCCTATTGTCTTGTTCTTGGATTAGAACTTCCTTTGAATCTTATCAAAGGTTTCCATACCTTTGTGGTAATTCCTCGCTTGGCTTATCATTCTCCTAGATTGTGATGCCTTCCTTTCCATTCCCTGTAAATTCCATCTTTTCTATTTCTAATCTCCCAGTTTACCCCTCTCAGATGAAATGAAACCTTACATTTATCTGCTTTGTCCTCTCATGAAATGATTGATTCTTAGAGAGACATATAGCACTTTGGCTCTCACACATAACTTCAGTCTTTAGTTTTTTTCCTTCCAGTTCCTCTACAAATCCTTTCAGCCAAATAGCTTCCTTTATGGCCTCAGCTAGTGCAATGCACTCTAATTCAATGGTTGATAGAGCCATAGCAGATTGAAGATTTGCTTTCCAGATGACTACATTGCCATATAGAGTAAAAATATAGCTAGTTATTGACCTTCTCTTGTCTATATCACCTGCATAGTTAGCATCTACATATCTAGTAATTGGATTGTAGCCAATTTTTTATTTGTCGAACTTCAATCCAATATTTGTAGTCCTCTTCAAGTATCTAAACAACCACTTGACTGTCATCCAGTGTTCGTTTCCTGGATTTCCCATAAACCTGCTAACTAGGCTTGCTCCATATGATATATCTGGTCTTAAGCAGACCATGGCATACTTCAGGCTTCCTGTTGCATTAGCATATGGAATATTAGTCATGAATTTTTACTCTTCTTCATTGTTGGGAGATTGACTTGATGACAGTTTGAAATGCCTTGCAATAGGAGTAGAAACTGGCTTTGCATTGAACATATGAACCTTTTCAAGACCTTCTCAATATATCTTCCTTGATTAAAATGAATTGTGCCTTCTATTTTGTCCTTGACAATTTCCATTCCCATAATTTTTTTTGCTTCTTCTAAGTCCTTTATTTCAAACTTTGAACTTAAAACTTGCTTAAGTTTTTTAATAGCCTCAACATCCTTGCTAGCTATTAACATATCATCTACATATAAGAGCATATATATGCAGTGTCTTATTGATCCCCTTTTGAGATAGACACAACTATCATATGAGCTTCTCCAATATCCCTTAGACACAACAAAGCTATCAAACCTTAGGTACCACTGTCTTGGAGACGGTTTGAGTCCATACAATGACTTCTTCAGCAAGAAACCATGTTTCCTTGCCTGTTACCCCGTATATTCCATATATATTTTCCTTAGGTTGTTTCATATATATTTCCTCATCAAGCAAACCATGTAAGAATGTTGTTTTTACATCCATTTGGTCAAGCTCTACATTGTAGGAAGTCACTAGAGCTAGAACCACTCTTATATTTGTGAGCTTGACCACATGAGAAAATATTTCATTATAGTTTACCCTTTCCTTTTGTGAGAAGCCTTTAGCTACTAGCCTAGCCTTGTACCTGCCTTTCTCAACACCAGGAATCTCAGGCTTCTTCTTGAAAATCCACTTGCAACCTATGAGTATCTAATTTTCAGGCCTTCCCACAAGTTCCCAAGTTTGATTCTTCATGAGGGAGTCATATTCCTCTTTCATAGCATTTTCCAGCTTTCACAATCAACAACTAACATAGCCTCTCTGTGGCTGGCAGGATCATTGCTATTTTCCTCATATTCCATAATTAAGGCACAAGCTATTATATCTACAAAACCATACCTCTTAGGTGCCTTCCTTTGTCTTTTTTCCCTATCTCTGGTCAACATGTAGTCATTTTGAATGTTTTATGATTGATTTCCTTCAGGTTGATGAATGAATTTCATTTGATTGTCTTGGGGTAATTGATAACGACTGTCGAATCGCTACAAAACAATTAAACTACATTAATTCTGTAGCACAAGATTAACCTAGGTAAACTCAGAGACACAATTAATTTGATTCCAGCTTCAATTCACTAATAAATAATAGGGGAATTTTAATCGAACATTTTATAGGCAATTAATAAAAATTGCAGAAACACAAACAAGAATTGAAGAAAAATGCAGAAACTAACAGAATTGATAAAAGGTGTTGTAAAAAAGATTCAAGAATATCAATCCAATTCACCAAACCAAGCAATACAAATTATCATAGTTCTCATATAATGATCATATTATGAAGGTTCATTCAATATCATTAGAAGCACTTCAATCGAATTAACTCCTAAATCAATTGAAATCACAAATCGGATTGAAATATCATCCAAACAAACTATGCTTAAAATTCAAAATTAGGAAATAAATCTATAACCTAATTCGTTTTCAATCCTAAACATATTCATAATCATGAAAATCAAAAAGAGGATTGAAGAAGAAGATGAACATTCACATAGAAATTAGAATACCAAACCAGAACTCAAACTCTCCTTGCTTGGACTGGATGGATCCTTAGATTGATTGATTATTTAGCCTTCCATGATCATCATCAATGTAAGAGCCACAAAATTTGTATGAAAAAAATAAAAGAACAGAGATGAAAAGAAGAAGAAAAATAAAGAACAATGAAAAACAGTTGAAAGAAAAAGTTTTAATTATGAAAACTTCTAAAAGAAACTACCAATTTTGTTTGTGCTAAAAAAACAAAGTGTGTCTCTTCACTAACTAATTGCACTAAAATATAGTGACTGGGTCAGTAGGAAAGGATGGGCCATGATTAGGCCCATCTAATATAACTAATTACTGATGACACCAATTCGCACCCCAAAACTCGAGTGCAGGGGTTCTGACTTCCAAGCCTAAAATGACCCTCAAATTGACAGAATTGGCCTTGGTTTATCTCTGACAAAATTGTATATCTTTTTCTTATCTTTCCATTGACTACTAATATGCACCATTTGGAGTTTTGTAGAGCTCTCTAGGTCCTACACAAGGAAGATAGATCAAGTAAGCAAAAAATCCGAAAATAAGCAACAATTATCAATTAAGTCCACTTGTTTGCCTAATACAAAAACTGAGTTAGAGTGAGGAAATAAAAGTTCAAGAGAAGTCAAATAAGCTAAGAAGAATAGAAAAATATTAAACTAAAAATACTCAATCAAAATACCCCACACTTAAACTGTTGCACTCCTGGGTAAAACTAAAAGAAAGACTAAGAGAAAAATTCAAACTAAAGTAAACTACAAACTAAAAGAAATGTATGAATAAGGCACACACAATTTTTAATGGATCCTAACAATGCACAAAAGTAAGAATGATGAAAAATGGAAGAATGATATTAAAGTAACAAACAATCCATGAACACATGATCACAAAGTGCAAAGTGAAAAAGCAGTCAAGTTAAAATTAAGAATGAAGCAAGGTGATAGAAATCTCTCAAAGAGCATCACTCAACCTCTTCTAATGTGTATAGGTTTATGTTTACACTCAAACACTACATGTAACTAACACATCCAAATTTTGACAAGACTCTAATTCCTTCAACTTGAAATACACGTGCATCAAAAGATCAAAAGGACTTTATTGGTTTGTAATGTATGGCTTAGGTAAAGTGTGGATAAAAGAAGGATATTTAGGCTAAAACTAAGAGAAAAGAGGGACAGTGGGGAGTAAGCCAACAAGTAAAATGAGGGATAGAAACAAAGAAACAAGGTGGAGACAACGAAATTATACTAAGAGAACTTATACGGATGAAAATGAACCACAACAATTTTTATTGCATTTTTTTTTGTACTTCTTTTTTTTCATTTGTTTTTAGTTTGTAATGAGCTACACAAGAAAGAAAAGGTTAAAGGTTCAAAAAGAGTGACAATGGATATCAATGCAAGGATAGGTTTATTTGGCTAGTTGATAAAAGAAAGAAGGCTTAAATCATCTCAATCAAAGCATGTGCAACAAGGAATGTCAAAAGAGGCAAGTCAAAACATAGAGTAATCTAGCACAAGAGTGAAATCACACATGAAAGAACATGAATGAAATATTGTGATTCATCCACAAAGGCCCAAAAACTCACAAGACATAATTTTATCACACATGATCCATCTTAAATTATATTTCTCAAGCCTACTTATCACTTCAACAATTACAACAACGATTTACATCAAGCATGAAACCTTTCAATCCAACAAAAATTAGTACATTTCTCACAATTTATACAAGTTATAAATCCTATAAAAAACATGAAAAGTGTCTAAATTCTAATTTTTTTATTTTCTGAATGTAAAAACAGAATAACATCAAAACAATAACAAAAATAGATACGAAAACCAGAAACAGAAAACAGAAAATAGAAAATGTTTTTGTAACCCTTCACCCCACACTTGAAATGCACATTTTCCTCAATGGGAGCATGCAATGAAATACAAACAAAGAGACAACAAATAAAAGAAGGGAAAAGAAAACTCCCCAAATGTCATTCAAAGCACATCATCACATAAAATTGGCAAGACCAAAGAGAGGTCTGCCACAAGCTCCTCCTCTACTTGTGGGCTCTCATGAAATAACTTGAGTTGGTGACCATTCACTTTGAAGACATTGCCGGTAACTTCATTTTTAATCTCAACTGCTTCATCAAATGCCACGTTAAAATTCTTCACCGCCCAATAAGCACAGTGCTCAAGCTCTACCGGAAGGTGGCATGCCTTACCAAAAACCATCCTATAGGGAGACATCCCCAAAGGTGTTCCATAAGCGGTCTTGTGAGTCCATAAAGCATCTTCAAGTAACTTGCTCCAATCCTTCCTGTTGATTAGCACTATCTTCTGTAACACTTGCTTGATCTCTCTTTTAAAAACCTCTGGTTGCCATTAGTTTGGGGATGATAAGTTGTAGCAACTCTATGCACAACTCCATACTTCTAAAGCAAGGATGTCAATGACCTGTTATAGAAATGGCTCTCCTGGCCACTGATAATGGCTCTAGGCACACCAAACCTACAAAAAATGTTGGATCTCACAAAATCCACAATAACTTTAGAATCATTAGTTCTGGTGGCCTTAGCTTCAACCCATCTAGAAACATAATCAACAGTAAGCAAAATATATATAAAAAAAAACATGAGAAACAGAAAATGGACCCATAAAATCAATACCCCACACATCAAAAACCTCACAGAAAATAATGGTTTGCTGAGGCATCTCATGCCTATGTGTAATGGTCCATGATCACCACGTCAGTCATGGTCCCAACCAATAATCATGTGACATATGAGTAATCAAATTAAGTTATCTATATGTCACATGATTATTGGTCGGGACCATAATGATGTGGTGATCCTGAACCACCTAATAATTTTTTGTGTAGTAGTCTACAATTAGCACCCTATAGGCAAAATTTACTTAATGCATCATCGACCTTTCTCTACAACACACTCATCTATCAATCTTGTTTTCCACTAGCAATACATGTGATAAATCTTGCTTCAAATTTTGAAGCATCTCTGCTCCCCATTGAAACATGTCTCTATGCCATCGAAACTACCAAGACCGTAGATGATCACACCAAAGTCCCATTTTCCCCACTTCATCTTGTTGTTGTGAAGAGAGAGGAATAGTCTAGGATATTTCATAGCCAAACACTCTCCCTCTGACCAACCATCCAACCAAACCCGAGACACCACCTATTTCGGCATTTTGAAAAAAGATAAAAAAAATAATGAAAGAGAAGATAACATCAAATTGATGAGGCAAATCCTCCTAGCAAATGATAGTAGTGTGTGCTTCCACAACAAATACTTTTTCTTCACTTTGTCCACAATTGGTTTTCCAAGTTTCCACCATTCTAGGATTGACACCTATAGGTATGTCAAGATATACAAATGGAAAATCCATAACCTTGCAATTCAACAAATCCACAAACTTTTTCTATTTCCCTCTTCTCCATCCCTATACCCCCAAAGCAACTTTTATTGAAATTGACTTAATTCGCGATGCCAATTCAAAGCTTCTCATGATGATTTTCATAGTGATCACATTCCTTAAGGAAACATCACCTATGAAAATGGTATCATAGACATATTGCAATAAATTTATTTCCAACTCCTTCTTTCCCACCTTGAAGCTTGAGAAAATATTATGCCTCATTTTTTCATTCATCAAGCCACTAAGGCCTTCCCTTACCACCGTGAAAAGGAAAGGAGCAAAAAGATATCCTTAGTGATGACCATTTTGTTGGATATATGGGGAACAACAAGAAGAATGAAACTTTTGACTTAGAAGAATGTTTTGAGCTTTTCACATGCCTTGAAGATTGAAATCCAAATTGAAGTGTATGAGAAGCAAATCTGTTGATCCTTGCATTTGCATGCATATAATCATTTACTTGCATAAGTGTTTTCATCAAAGAATCAAAGCTATTTCGAAAAAGATCTAAATGGGTAATGTTTTTGGAAAAATGTAATTTCACTGTTTTAATAGATTACCCAGAAGATTAATCGATTATTTAGTTCATGTTTAAAACTGGAAAAGCTTTGATGAACAGTTTAATTGATTACATCACAGATTAATCGATTATTTGGTTCGTGTTTATAACTGGAAAAGCTTTAATGAATATATTAATCGATTACCAAACATTTGTAATCGATTACATAGTGTAAATCAAGAGTAATACATTGCTGCTTTAATCGATTACCATTTACTGTAATCGATTACACAAGCTATCTTGAAAATCATGTTTTCACTAATTTAATCGATTACCAAACATTGTAATCGATTACATAGGCTATTTGAAAAAGCTTGCTTCACTGCCTTAATCGATTACCAAATATTGTAATCAATTACACAAGAGGCTTAGATACGAAACTTCACTGCTTTAATTGATTACAGCTCGGTTTAATCGATTATCTTGTTTGTTGTGAAACCCAAAATTCAAACTTAAACACTTTAATCGATTAAGTGGTAATTTAATCGATTACATGACTCGTTTTAATCGATTATTAAGTGCATGTAATCAATTACAGGTTGTTACAAAACTCTATTATAAATAGAAAGAAGGCTTTGCTTGAAAAAAAAACTTGAATACTTCAAAATTTCTGAATACACACAAGCCTTCACAAAGTTCTAAAGTGATTTTCTGGGTTTACTTACTTCTTGTCCAACTCCTTAATCCTAATGGGTATTGTATGATTTCTTGGGCAAGATATTTCAAAAGAGTAATGGAGAGCATGTTCTGAAAAATCTGTTTCTACATTCAACCTTGATTGGTAACTCATATGCATTCATATTCATTAGATCATCAGGTTGTTTCTCTCCTTAATCTTTGAGTGTAATTTTGTTTTTGTAATTTCTGTTATTTGATGCTATTGTAAAGGATTCTTTGAAGCTTGTTCTAGAGTAGTGTTCACTAGGGAAGAACAGAGTAGTGTTCTCTTGTTCTTGATCTTTAGGAGTCTAATAGAGTTATAGATTTCTATTCTTTATCTAGGGTTGATAAAGAGAAATTGTTGTAAAGCTTGTAAGAACAGAATTTTATAATAGTATAACTTTAATCTAGTGTTGATTAAAAGAACATGGATGTAGCTTCTCTTGAGAAGTGAACTAGTATAAATTGCTTGTGTTGATTTTCTTATCTCTATCTCTTCAAGTAATCTTGTTCATTAGTTCTTGGTGGTATTATCATTACTCAACAAGTTCTGTTTTGAGCTATTGGTTTCTTGTGCTGAGAAACTTGATTGATTAAAAGCATTCTTGGTTTAAAAGTGATTAAGATCCTTTAACTCTGATTTTGTAAATAATTTTAAAAGACCAAGTTTAAACCAATTCACCCCCCTCTTGATTATTGTGGGTATTCTTATTGTTTTCACATTTTGTATCAACAACTCACTTTTTGAACTTCTCTTAACAAGCATCGAAATGAAGCTTAAGACATTCTCTAATCCACCTTATCCACTTATCACAAAAGCCAAGTTTTCCTAGCATGTATAGAAAAAAATTCAAATTCATTGAATCCTATGCCTTTTCATCATCAGTTGATCGTTACAGTAAACATTAGAAATCTGTAGTAAATAACATCGTGAATTGCCATAGGCAGAGGGGAGGGCTAGGGTGGGCCATCGCCCCCCCCTAAAATTTTATTAATATAAATTTTATTATTTATATATTAAAAATTAAAAATTAAAAAAATAATTTGAAAATAAAAAAAGGTGTGGTATTGTAAATGTGTGGATCGAATGAAAGTCAGCCCATAATCATCTCATCTTATCTTATCTTTGGGGTTCAAAAATAGAATATAATATTTTTTAATATTGGATTAAAAAATAGGATAAAATATTTTTAAGATTGCATTGCATAATATAATAGAATATCTTTAAGATTACATTGCATAATAAGATAAAATATTTTTTAAGATTGCATTCAAAAATAGGATATAATATTTTTTTAATATTGTATTCAAAAATATGATAGAATATTTATTGCATTGCATAATATAAAATATTTTTAAGATTGCATTGCATAATATAAAATATCTTTAAGATTACATTGCATAATATAAAATATCTTTAAGATTGCATTGCATAATATGATAGAATATTTTTAGGATTGCATTCAAAAATTGGTTAGAACCATATGCTTAAATTAGTATAAATAGAAACATATTTTTGTGTTTATAATATGCATTCCATTCCAAATAATATTAGAGCTTTAGAGAGTTCATGTTTGCATCATTGAGAGAATTGTTATGAGATCGTATAGAAGCGTTTGACAAGTCTGATTCTTCAACTCTGCATCAGGATTTAAAGGTACATATTTGCTTAAGGAATAAAAGTGTAAAGATAACCATTTTATTGTATTCTTCTTCTTGATTTTGAAAGAGGTCGCAACTAGGAAACTAGGATACCAGTTTTGTCTCTGTTCTTGGTGAATTGAGACGTGTGACTTCCGACTTTTGATTAGGAAACAAGGATACATGTCTATCTCTGTTCTTGGTAAATTAAGACTAGAACTTTTTGCTGGGAAACAATGATACCAGTTGGGATAATTGTTGTGTAAGGATAGACTAGAAAATTATGATACTAGGAACTCTTGTACACTAAATTATCATAGTGGAGTTGTACATTGGATTGATTATCCAATTTAGATGTCATGGTTTTTACCCAATTGGGTTTTCTATGCTAAAATTGATTGTGTCTTCTTTATCTCTTATATCCAGATTATTGCTTTGAGTTTGATTTTAAATTGTGAATTATTTTATTAAGACTCACTAAACTTTGTCAGTTTGTTCATCAACCCACCCTGTTTACAATTTGTCTGTTTGTGAAGATAATCAAGATCAGACTTCGAAATAGAATGCAAGACCAATTTTTTGATGATTCTTTGATTACATACATTGAAAAAGAAATTGTTTTGAGTTTTAGCACGGATTCAATTATAGATGATTTTAACAATATGAAAATATGTAGAATGAGTTAAGTGAAGTGATCTTAATTTTGTAATAGATTTTTTTAATTTTTTTATATTAGATTTGTATTATTTTCAGAGTACTTTTATTTATGATATAATTTTTTTTTATATTCGTCCCCTCTCAATAAAATTACTGTGTGAGCCAGTCTGAGTCGCATAACCATGTTAGTAACGGTGTTAATGATTGACTCTAAAACTTATAATTTTTAGGTATAAGGTCAAAAGCAATCAAGTGAGGATAAATATAGAGACTAAATTAATAATTAAATCAATAAAATAAATAAATAAAAGAGTTTATTTTTAAAGAAAAATTTAGTTTAACTCATCAAATTAATCAAATTGGAAATGGCTGTTAAATAGACGAAGTCTCGGATCGACAAATAATAATAAAACTAATTATAAGGTGACGTGAAAAAAGTAATTATAAAGTGAATAACCCATTTTTCAATTTATGAGAAATATAAATTTTACACAACTACAAATGCTAATATGATTTTTTTCAAATAGAACTCTAAAAAAAATTGATTTGCCAACTAAGTCTAAAATGAACTAATAACTAATAAGTGTAGGCTAAGTTGTATGAGTGTTTTTTTAGTATTTTGGTGAATAATTAATCATTGCCAAATTCAAACATTTAATTACAATAAATAGCCTACTTGATCATGTTACTGTCATAAAACTAAATTATTATCTTTTACAATTTTATATAATTTTTAAAATAATTTGCCTGTCCTTCGTTATTCACATGCTTACCCTTTTTATAATATGATATACACAAACTTTGTATTGCTAGGTTAAAAAATTATATAAAAGCATAAGGTAATCGTAGGGAAATTAAGATGTTATATATATTATAGAACATTGCATATAATCTTTTTTTTACACATGCGTATAATTATCAATAACAATAAAATTACTAATCGTGGACCTTGTGCTAAGCTTGGTTATATTACAAGCTATTAATATATTATTTTTCTTAAAAAATAAAAACAAAATGCATATTTATTTTGGTCACGTTTAGATAACTGATCCTCTTTAGATTTTAAGTCTTTCTCTCTAATCATGAAGTCAAAATGCGATTTTCAATAGGTAAAACACTAACAGTAAGGGTTGGAGGAGAAACTTAGCCTGTATTTATCACTATATGTATACCTAAACAATGACTCTTAACATAGGACGACAAGGAATGGATATATTGTTGGTTTTATTTTGAATTGTAAAATATATGATAATCAACTTTGATAATGGTCTGTTGGTTTTATTTTGAATTGTAAAATCTATAGTAACCAACTTTGACAGTGGTTTATACTAATTCAGCAAAACTAATTAGTACTTACATCCCCTACTTTTATGCAACTTTAAAAATCAAATTTAACGTGTATAACATCTTAGTGTGTATAACATCCCTTAATTTTAGCACACACCTTAATTTTAGCACACATTAACTGACCCTTTGATGACAAAAAATCTATAAATAAGTGTGTCTACAGCTTTCTTGGGTCCTGAACTCATTCTATATACATCAACATACACACATCATCTAGTGCTTTAGAATCAAAGTTTGGAAAACTCGAGAAATATTCAGTTTAATCCAAAGACTCAAAACTGTGAGCAATGGCGGGAGATATTTATAACGATTTAATTCCGCATTGATCCAATTGTTTGCGGTCTAAATGTTGAACATGATTAGATCATAAGTATTAAGAACTAACATTTGGTATAGATCATAAGTATTAAGAACTAACATTTGGTATCAGAGCAATTTTCGAACAGTAACAAAAACAAAAAAAAAAAAAACAAACTTTGCACTCGCCAAGTCTTAAACCCACATCCAACATTTGCAAAATCTCGCATCGACCATTGGGCTAGTGCGCTTTACTTGATATTTAGTTGCTTTTTTTCGCATCTTATATGGTTGTGTGCGTTTCTGTTTACTTCTCATAATTTGTTTATTTATGCAATAAATTGCTGGAATTATGAGTTATGTGTTTAAATTATTTATTTATTTAAATTGTATGTTTATTTATGAAATTTGTTTAAGCATATGACGATATTATGTTAAATATTCATAAATGAGCTTATTGACTAACTATATGCAATGTTATTTTAATTTATTTGTATTATTAAGGATGTTATGCAAATATTTGGCTCTTATTAAGAATTAATTAATATTAAGTTGATTAATATGAATGATTGATTATTTAATTTTATTGTTTATGGTTAAATGCAACAAAATTAATTTTGGAAATAAGAGAATATTTTGTGATCTTTATAATTTAATTGATTAAAGCCTAGCCATATCAACTTTAATTATTTAAATTATATACTAAGAGCCCGTAGATCACATAAGGTAAATAATATTAATTGTAATTAGTCATATATAATATAATAGATATTATCTCACAGGAATTTCTATTATATTTTTATATGATTAATTAAGATAAAATATTAAATTATATTTCTTGACTTGCCCACATGAATCAGGAAACATAACTAGATAGTTTTATCATGACTTTTATATGAATTTAATTGAATTAAAATTTTAGCCCAGAGGAAAATTTTATGTCGCTAAATTCATAATTTTGAGTATGACTTAAATTGGTAAATCATGATAAAATATTATTTTATTTTGTCTCAAATCTTAATGATAAACATATATGTTGAATAATTTTGCAGCTATACAACCTATTAATACAATTGATGTCCCGTAATTGAAAGGGGATAATTACCTTATCTAGAAGGAAAAGATTCTTTTGACGTTACGGTATATGGACATTGATTATGATATCAGGAAAGATGAACCACCGGTTATTATAGAGAATAGTGAACCAGAAGAGGTGGATCTGTATGAAAAATGGGAAATATCCAACCGATTCTGTGTGAAGTTCATTAAGACAAAGATATCAGCTGGTATTAGGGGTTCAATTGAACAACATAATAATGTGAAAGTGCTCTTGAAGTCTATTGATGAAAAAGGGAAAGCATTAGCAGTACCGTAATAATGAAGTCTGGAATCTTGTTCAGTTGTCTAATGGTGTAAAGGCCATTGGTTGTAAATGGGTCTTCAAAATTAAGAAAGACTCATCAGGCAACATTGAGAGATATAAAGCAAGACTTATAGACAAAGGATTTAATCGAAAGGAAGGAATCGACTACAAGGAGACATTCTCTCCTATATCTAAGAAAAATTCTCTTCGCATCATTCTGGCACTGGTTGGACACTTTGACTTAGAGTTGCAACAAATGGGTGTGAAAATGGATTTTCTCAATGGAGACCTAGAGGAAGAGGTTTATATGAAACAACCTGAAGGATTCTCCTCTAGTAAGGGTGTGCAATTGGTGTGCAAGCTTAAGAAATCTATATATGGATCGAAACAAGCCTCCCGTCAGTGGTACTTGAAATTTCATGACGTTATTTCTTCATTTGGTTTTGTAGAAAATGTTATGGATCACTATATATACTATAAGGTCAGTGGGAGCAAAATTTGTTTCTTTATTCTATATGTGGATGATATTTTACTTGCAACCAATGATAAGGGTTTGCTATATGAGGTGAAACAATTTCTTTCTGATAACTTTGATATGAAGGATATGGGTAATGCCTCTTACGTTATCAGTATCAAGATACACAGAGATAGAATAAGAGTTGTTCTTGGTTTGTCTCAATAGACCTATATCAACAAAGTTTTGGAAAGATTTAGGATGAATGAATGTTCACCAAGTGTAGCTCCCATTGTAAAGGGTGACTGGTTTGATTTAAACCAGTGCCCGAAAAATGATCTTGAGCGGGAACAAATGAAGAACATTCCTTATGCTTCAGCTGTTGGAAGCCTTATGTATGCTCAGGTCTGCACAAGACCTGATATTGCTTTTGTGGTTGGAGTGTTAAGGAGATATCAAAGTAACTCAGGTTTAGACCATTAGAAAGCTGCAAAGAAAGTGATGAGATACCATCAGGGAACTAAGGACTACATGCTTATGTACAGACGGACTGACAACTTGGAAGTGATTGGCTACTCAGATTCAGACTGCGCTAGCTACATTGACTCAAGAAAATCGACTTCGTAATATATTTTTATGCTAGCCAGTGGAGCTGTGTCTTGGAAAAGTGTTAAGCAGACCTTGACTGTTACTTCCACTATGAAGGCTGAGTTCGTTTCTTGTTTTGAGGTTACCTCACAAGGTGTATGGTATAATAACCAAGGCTAAAAAGAATAAAAAAAAAATTGTCTGTCTGGGAAGTGCCCCGAATAGTGCCAGATCCAGCGCTAGTAGCGCCAAAAGTGCACCAGAAAGCCATTTTTCTCTGGAATCTAGCACGGTTAGCGCCAGAGTGGCGCGATTAGCGCCAAAAGTCCACCAGAAAGCCATTTTTCTCTGGAATCTGGCACGGTTAGAGCCAGAGTGGCGCGACCAGCGCGGGAATGCAGACAGAGTCACTATAAAAGGTCAATTATGCGAAAATTGGGCCAAAAACCTACTCTTCTCCTTCCTCTTTGGTTTTCCACCATTGTTGAACGAGGAAAGCTTCATAAATCTTCTTTCCTTGACCAAAAATTTTAGCTTCCAACATGAAACTTGAAGGAAATCATCCAATGAACTAGATTCCAACATCCATTTTCCTTAAAAGCCACCAAACGGAGAGATCGTTTTCTCTAGGGAACTTCACAAAACTTGAGTTTGGCGGGAAATGAGGTGATTTACGGACACCCAAGCTTGGAGAAGTTGTCCTCTAGCCTTTCTTGTCGACTTAGAGGTAAGAAACACAAATTCTATCGATTATTTAAGAATTTGTTCTTGAGGTGAATAGTGACCCATTTGAGATAGAGTTGAAATTAGGCTTGGGTCCTTTGGAAAAGTATGCTTAGGAGGTTGTTGTGATGAAGGATTAGCCTTGAAATATAAATTTTATGGACTTTGGAATTTGGCTTTGAGAAATGTATGTGTAGGAAGAATGTTGGTTAGATTGATGACATTATGATGTGTATGAGCCCTTGTGCCTTCGCAAGATGTGTCTAGGAGGCTATATAAACGGTAAAAATGTGTTGAAGTAATCATTTTAACCATGTTGATAATCATTGAGAATTGTCATAGATAGAGTATTGAACTCTTTGAATTGGTTGATATAGAGTCTTAGGGAGACTCTAGTGCCTTAGTTAGGCCGAGATAGATCCTGTTGGGGGTCTGTGAGTCACCAATTATGTGACTAGCTATTATGACTTGAAAATAGATTAAAAAAGGGTTATAAAGGAATAGAATCACATTTCTTTTCGTTCTAACGGTTGAGAACCGTTATTGATTTGTTGTATGCCTTTATGTAAGGCGTGATACAGAGGTTGTCGGTGGTTGTGACCACGAAGCCGGGAGAGCCGGTGTAGCACTTAGAGCAGGTAAGCTCTTTGTTCTTGGGAGTATTTCCTATTGACTGTGTTCCACCATACTCTGAGGGAATGATGGTTATTGTATGTCATGATGTATGTGTATTGAAATTATGTGTTGTTGCTTTGACTGAGAACATGTATATGATATACACTGTGATGATATGTTGTGTTGATGAGATTCTCTGGCTAGTAAAATAGATTATTTATGGATTTCCTTTGGAAATATGCCCTTAAGTGGATGATCTTCCCTTGGAAGTGCTATATATGTATAAGTCCTAAGAGAATGTGTCATTCAGTGGATGATCTTTATCAGGCAATGTGTGCAAAGTCCTGAGAGAATATGCCCTTAAGTGGATAATCTTTCTCACGCAATGATGCGGAAAGTCCTGAGAGAATGTGTCCATCAGTGGATGATCTTTCTAAGGCCATGTTATTTGTGATATATATATATATATATATATATATATATATATATATATATACTCTGTTGTGAATAAGTCCTGAGAGAATGTGCCCTTCAGTGGATGATCTCCCTCAGGCAATGATATATGTGTGTGTGTGTGTGTGTGTGTGTGTGTGTTATATCTGTGTTGCATTCCTGATGTTGGTAGCGCCCAACAGAATGACACCTGTGTTGTTATATACATGTGATGTATTTTGAGAGCCATGATGGCTAGATGGTATGATGCCAATTTTGATACTATATGTCATGGAAGTGAACTACGGGGAGGAGAGACCTCCAAGAACCCTGAATTTATTGAGATTTATGTCTCACCCCGTATGTGGGGATTATATTTTGCAGGTGATGCTCAGTGAGCGGATGGTGGATCCCAGGGCAAGAGGCCCGAGTAGTGATATGGTTCTGTGTAAACCTTAGGCATATATTTTGATAGCATGTTAGCTCATTTCTTTTGTTATGCCTGTATTTGTACCCCTGAGGGGAGGATGCATAGTTAGTGTGTATTTTGTATATGTTGTATATTTGAGAGATACTGATGTATGCTGAGAAGACAGGGTATATGATATTTTATTTTGTACAGCCATTATTTTGATATATTTATATGACTTATTTTGGTCATCTGGTTGTATGATGCGTGTAATTACCTTACATAATGAAAAGATGTTATTGTTGGTGATGTTTGATGACGTCATTTTGTTTATCGCTTCCGAATTGATTAGTTTTAATTAATTGCTGCACTTAACGACCATAAATGAACGATAATGCATCGGATGCATACGAGGCGTTACATATGGATGAGGAGTTTCATTTCTGGGCTTAGAGTTATGGATTCCATTTCTAAGCCATTGAAGATATATTATGATAATTCAACTGCTGCTTTTATGGCTAAGAATAACAAAAGTGGTAGTCGAAGCAAGCACATCGACATTAAGTATCTAGTCATAAGAGAGCGTGTTAAAGATAAATCAGTGATCATTGAACACATTATTACTGAATTGATGATTGCGGATCCTTTAACTAAAGGCATGTCATCGTTGAAATTTAAGGATCATGTGGAAAGAATGAGACTTGGTTCATATATGTAGTTATCGTTGTAAGAACGGTATTATATTTAATGAAATTCCATTTGTGATGTTTTCTCATTCAGTTTATGCGCATATTAATTTATTTTGAGAAATATCAATAAAGTTTGGACCTAGAATGAACATTGGGTTTGTTCATTAAGTTGTATGGGCTAAGGGATATAATGCATTGTAATACATGGAAGATAATACTCATTATTAAGAGGACTTATCGCCATGATTCATGTATTTCATTTCCTATTATGTAAATTGAGGGACATGTAGAACAAGTGGGTAACCAACCTTGATAGTGGTTTGTTGGTTTTATTTTGAATTACAAAATATCTGGTAATCAGTAAATTAACCACTACCCACATCCCGTATTTTTATGCAATTTTAAAAATCAAATTTAATGTGTATAACATCCCTTAATTTTAACCATCAAATTTAATGTATGATGGCAAGGGTCTATAAATAAGTGTGTCTGCAACATTTTTGGGTCCCTGAACTCATTCTGCATACATCAGCATACACATCGTCTAGTGCTTTAGAATTAGAGTTTGGAAGACTCAAGAGAGATATTCAGTTTAATCAAAAAACTCAAAACCGTGAGTAATAGCTGGAGGTATTTATAATAATTTAATTCCACATTGATCTAATTGTTTATTGTCTAAATGTTGAACATGATTAGATCATAAATATTAAGAACTAACATATATGCATATATATTTTTTAGGGTTATGCTAATTTTTTTATAAAGCTTTTTTTATAGGAATATACTAATTAATAGTTACTTGAGATATCAGTCCAATAAAAGTGTCCTAGGAAAATAAGAATCGAACTCTTTAAAAAGCATATAGGCATAAATAGCTAGTCATCTGGTTCATAAAACATTAAAAAAAAAAAAAAATCAGAGTTTACTGCTTTGCAATAGTTCTGAACTTCTGATTCTTAGAGTCTCGCCTGCATGCGAAAGAACAGCAAAAGTGTTATTAAAGAAAATATTTTCATTAATGAAATCTAATTCAGTTGCTTAAACAAAATACGTGAATTATTTTAAATTAAACTATTATTATAAACTAAACTATTGCAAACCAATTACATAACAAAACTAAAGTAACTTTTCAATTAATAGGTTTTTTCCTATTGAAAACTCGTTCCATTATACATGAAAGTTCCAAAATAATGGATTTATTGATAATTGAATCGCCCTTCAAAAGGTTGCTTTAAAATGAAAAAAGTGCATGCTCTCTTTCTAAACCTTTACAAAGATATATTCCAAGTCCTTTCCAGTTTTCATCACCTAGAGATGCTCTTTTGCCCTCTCTCATAAGATACTTTATATCTTTCCATCCACTCTCAATGAGAGTTGTCTACAAAAATTTCTTCGTATGCTCATATATGGGAGACTGTATACCATAGCCCAAATCACGTGTATTATTAATTTTAATTTGAATCCTTTTTGGTTGCTAGAGACGTATGACCCAGAGACGGATCTAGAAGGAGGTAGGTCCGAGTTTCCCTCATTTCTTGAAATTTTTTTATGTACATATATTTTTCATTAATTAGTATAAATTAATTGTGTTGTTATTATAATAATGGCTAAGATTAATTAATGTAAAATTGTATAAAATTAGTTATATTTGTTATTTTATTTCAATGTTTAAAGTGATAACTAATATAAAATTGTGTAAATCTAGTTGTGTGTTTGTTATTATTATCATTTTATATAAAAATTAGTTTTAATTTTATGTGTAAAAATAATAAATTGTAAAAAAAATATTATTTATAAAAGTTAAAATATTTAAACAATTATAAATAAAAAAAAATCCAATCCTTCCTTTATAAGATTTTTGGATCTGTCCCACACATGTATACACAAATATGTGCCAACTATGATGTGTTTAGCTTAAACACGGTGATCCAAAAGTAGCCTTTTTAGTGTTAATTTACTTGGTCCTAAAGTAGCCTTTGATAGATCCAATCACTGGAGTGCTTGCTAGCTAGCTGCTACGAATACACAAATAAGCCAAGCCATAGCTCCTGCAATTTCATAAGCACAGATTTGGAATAAAAAACAGAATCTCTGTCAATGCAGAGCATTAATGCTGCTTTATTTTCATGTGTCGTCCTAGTGCCTTCCCACTTATGAAAGATAAGAATTCTCTAATAGACATTATTAATAGTCTTCAGATTGGAAATTTGCAATTCAAGTAAGCAGCCATAGATTCTGATTTAACGTTATTTATAATTTCATACGATCGTGCCTACTGCCTAGTACAAGTTGATGAAGATTTTCTTAAGATGTATACAAACTACAAAAGCCTTCTCTTTGACCCTCTTCTCAGCTTGAGTTGTTCTTTTTTTTTTTTTTAAATAATAATAATAATAATAATAATAATAATAATTTCTATTTTCATGTCATATTATGAATTAAAGTGAACATGAAAAGTAATATTCTTATTTTACTTACTTTCTCAATTAGACACATCCTCATTATGATGTGCATTTCATTCATATATTTCACATACTATTTTCTCTGTCTACTATTTCAAATTATTTTCTTTTTATCTTTATTTATATATTTAATATGCTTAATAGTTTACCTCTTTGGATCTTCCATTTTTATCTTTATCACTAAATTAAAATTGAATAATTTTTTAAAACAAATTACCAATAGTTAAAGATAATTTTATATCATAATTTAAATTATTCATCAAATATATATATATATATATTCAAAGATATTTATTATTTACTTATTATAAATTTTAATCAGAGATTTTGCTAAAGTATACTCACTTAAATTTTTAGAATGAATAAGTTAGAGAATTATAACTACGATTTTCTTAAAAGTTACTAAGATATAGCTTGTTAATGTACTCTTTAAAAAATAAGTGGATGTACATTAACACATTCTTGTGAAACTTATTAACGTACTCTTACTTGATTTTTAAAAGAAATATTTTAATAAATTATAACTATGTTAATCTTAAAATATATTTAAAGTATAGTTTACTAATGTACTCCAAAAAAAATGTAAATATAAGTTAGCAAATCTCAAACTTTCTATGTAGTTAGTAAATCACATGATCTAGAATGTAATTTTATATATTTTTAATATATAAAGTTTATATGAGGCTTTCAAGATTGATTTTATTTTATTTCAACTCAGACATCCAATTTACTTGCAAGAAAGGTAGAAGTGGCACATTGTTAAAAGATTTGGTCCTCAGTCATGGTGAGGAAAGATTTTCAATTGATTTTGTTCAATCTAAAAAACGACAAGGGTAAATATATCAAAAAATTAAGAACAAGTAGGATAACCTTAAAAATGATGTAAGTTTGATGACTTTTCCTGTCTCAGTAGCAAGATTCCCCCTACTTGGTTGCATAATGTCTTCCCAGTTGGTTATGTTTAGTTGTTAAGGTAGAGAATGTGCCAAGGAAGAATTTCAAGTCTTACAGAGTGTGGCAATGTGACATCATAGAAAATGGATACTCAACAAAGGGCATTCATCCATAGGCAACAATATGTGCCTTCTTCTGAATGGTTTTCAGAAGGCCAATGCTCAAAATTTTCTCCCATGGAATTACCAAAGACTAAATACTTCCCCCTCTTAGTGTCCCTTTTTTAGTAAGAAAAAAATGATGTAATTAATTTGAGTATCTTTTGATAAGTTATTGTTTTTTAAGTTGATGTTACTTTCATGTTTATTACTGGTCTGATGAAACAATTAGATGAGGATGAGTTGAACTTGAAATGCACAGAGGAAGTGACAGACGAATTTAAGTAATTACTCTGGATGGCATAATCGCTAGTATAACAACCCAAAAACTTACTCATTCAAAGGGATGGTTTTGTGCTTGTTAGTTGTGTTATTCTTTAGTTCTTTCCCCTTATAGAGCTGCACTTATTGAATTATCCGATTTACAGAAATTTATTATTTAGAGCTTGTGAATTTATCATGAACCGATTTACTTGTATGCACATTTGCCTCTGGACAAGCAAGAAATTGCAATGTTAGGAATCATGTTGTATTGTTTTATAATGCATCTTCGTCACATATTCGTACAAAAACATTAATTAATGTACTTATGTTTCTTTTATTCTTAAGAGAAAAAGAGTTTTATACTTGTAATATAAAAAGTTTTTCATACTCATCCAATCACAATTCATCATATATGGTAAGATTGTTGATTTTCAAAATAATTATCTTGAAGTAATATAAGTAGTGATTTGTGATTGGATAGCTATAAAACATTAAACTCTATTCTTAATTAACGTTCTTGAAACAAACATTGCCTTCTATCGACTGTATATTTTTTACGTTCCTTTTCATGTGAGCCTTGGATGTGTTCTCCAATCAATTCTCGACCAATTGTGGCTAAGAACAGTGGTGTGAATGCTTGCCTAAAACCAGCTAGGTATTTGACCATTATTGTAATTTTGTTGTTGTTAAGGCTACTACCTTTGAAGCATCCTACAAGATTTTCACAAAGATAAACAAACTAATAGTAAACTGTAGCATGAGTTTTATCAAAATATTAAATATAAGCATTCCCATTTCCCATATATGATTCAATGGATTTTATCATTTCAATGTGGGAGATATTTCAACAATGTAGGGAAGTTTGTGGTTATCTATGTATTGTCCTTCATTAGAATAATAGATTTCATTTTTTTTTTCATGGAATGTTCTTTCTTTTTTCTTTTTTGGGGATGGGGTGTCTAATCAACACAATTTTGTAAGACTTTATTTGATTAGCTAATTTGATATATACATATTGCATTGGAAATTTTTCAGTGTGTTTTGTCTAACAAAATGAAAAGAAAAGCTAAAGGATACTTGAAGAAAAAGCCTTGGAAGAGGAGTTTGAACATTTCCACGATGCAATTTACCTGATACACATGATGATGGTTGGTTTTATCATATTTGGCTTATGGATCAAACAGTGAAAACTTAAGCTCCACTACTTTTACCTTGCTCTTCCCTTGTTTCTAAAATAAATCTAAATGGAAATAATAGTCTTCATGGTTGTGATTTGTCTTCGTTGAAAAGCAAACTATTAGCTTGATCAAACTGTAATACTTAAAAGAAACTAAATATTATGCTTAAATATGTTTTGATTTTTAATAAATTAACAAATTTTATTTTCACTTCCTAATAAAAATTTTATTTTGTGTCTCTAACAAAACATTCTTTTTATATTTGGTCCTTGTTATTTTTCTTTAGTCCTATAATATATTTATTTTTTTGTTTTTGTCCCTATAATATATAGATCATTTTTAATTAGTTTCTATTAAATATTTTTCAAATGGACTAATAAAAAATGAATAAAATTTTATATAAGGACTAAAATGAATAAAATAGGATATATTAGAAGGACTGAAACAAAATAAGGAGGATTAAAAAATATATTTTTATTAGATACTCAACACAAATAAAAATGTTTAGGGATCCAAAACAAAATTTGTTAACTTATCATTGATCTAAAACATATTTAAGCCTAAATATTAAAACAAAATTGTTTTGAAACATATCATCTACATTAGGTGTTTTAAACACTCATGGATTAAGTCGTTGTCAAACTAACTAGTTCCATATCACTTAGGTAGTCGAAATCAAAGTCACTAGTCAAATTAATTAGTTTTACTTTGACTATCTATGTGGCATGGAAGAACATACTTTAAGTAACACATTTCGTGTCATGTGACGAACAAAATAGTTTAATGTCACATGTATTTATTTTTTTAAATGGGGACCAACTCTCATGTGACATCCTAGGTGGGACTCACTAGTCAAAGTAGCAAGTCTCATGTCATATTAGAGTCAGTTTCATTTTAAAAAAATAGTATAATAAAAAAACCGTTTAAAACCCTTTCACTTGTACCTCACTAAGTGGTCAAATCCAACATTCCTTAAATAGTTGCAAAGGGTTCATTGCGTAGAATCACTTATGAGGTATGAAATAACAAATATCACATTAGAATGTGGAGTTGAATAATGTGTTAGACAAAAGTGAATCTTTTTCAAAATGGATGATGTTTAAAGAAGAGAGTTTGAATAAGATGTTGACAATATAATTTTAATATGTGCGTCCAATAGTTATAAAAACAATTTTAAGGAGATAATGTTTTGTGATTATCATCCAATCTTGTATAAAAGGTTTTCAACAACAGCCTTATGCATCCAAGTGTGTAGAAATATGCTAAAGAAAAAATAAGTTAAATAACAAAGAGCAAGGTAGAAACACTTGGTTTATACTGGTTCACTCAACTTAAGCTACGTTCAGTTCTCCTTTACCATTTGTAAAAGGTTCCACAATCAAACTGATTACAAACAAGTATTTTCGGACCTGTCACTCCTAACTACAACAAGTATTTTTAAGGTCACTTCTGACACACCTTTAATCTCCCCCTAAGATTAAGAACACTCAAGTATTATTTAATCACTAAGTCGACTTTCCAAACAAAAAGTTTAAATAAATATAAAACTCAAATATCTCAACGAAAGGATATACAATTAAGCTCAAATACAAACAACTAACTTTTCTAAGCAAATAATGAACTTTCTAAATCATGATGTTTGATTGTCCAATGCTTTTTACAAAGTTTTAGCACTTCAAATATAGTTGGCACTTCTTAGTTTGTGTTGATCTTTGAGAAAACTTTTATAGGCTTCAATTAAAGTATTCGTTACGACATTAAAGCCTTCCTTTGATAAGACCATGTCTCAGAGTTGTATTCCTTGCAACATGGCAATGTGAAGAGGAGAGAGAAAGGGGTCAAAATGTACAATGTTTTTCCCTCTTGCACATTCTCTACTTCCACTACTTATACTATTGCGACTCTTGTAGATTTGTTCTTCTTTTCTGCCTATAAGAGCACACAACTTAATATTCAAATGTTAGAGGAATTTCACAGCATGCATCGAGAGAAAAAAAATTCAAATAATAGAATGTTCAAGTGAACGAATGAACCTCGAGATGCTTTCACGTGCAAGCTAATCATATGGACGTTAACTAACTAAATATAAATTATTTGTGTAAGTTAGTTATGTTCTTTTGGACGGTAAGAGCACATAGCACATTGGTACTGATTTTCAAAATATTGTTGGACGCTTGTTTTATATCAGTATGTTGGACGCTAAATATGATTGTTAATGGAAACAAGTTCCAATGGCCTTTGGACAGTTACTTGTAAAGCAGGAGGATATGGATTTTTACCAATTGAGTTTATATCAAATATGTAATGTTTCACTAAAGGTAAATCATTAGTCTGTCAATAATTTATATTTTTGTTATCATTAAAATAATGGGTATTTTGAATCATCCAGATATATCATATTGGACCGTTTAGATTTATCAAGATATAACTTTTAAGCTTAAATATGTTTTTAGTCCCTCAAATTTAGAATACTTTTGGTTTTGATCCCTCAATTAAAAATATGCTCTTATTAATCCCTCAAATTCGTGGAAGGCTTTTAGTTCCTAAACTCCATTTTGAAGATTCAAAAAATTTCTTTTTTTAATCCTTCAAGTTAACTCCGAGGGATTAAAAATATTATATGAATTTGAGGGACTAATAAGAGTATATTTTAAATTGAGAGACCAAAACAAAAAAATGATTTAAATTTGAGAGACTAAAAATATATTTAAGCCTAAATTTTAAATAATTTTTAATTATATCTTTTTAATAAAAAAAAAAAGGGACCAGCTCCCTCCCATTTTTTTTATTAGAAAAGAAGCATAAAATGGAACTAATCAATAGTCAAAACAAACTCATATTAGTGAAATATGTTTCACAGCAACCCCATTATAGTATTTAGTTTATAAGAAGTACTTCAATTTAGTCAATTAGTCTTATACTATCAGACATTGGAACATTCGAGCTATTCTTTTATTTCTATCCGGCGGGGGGGGGGGGACTAAAATTTTGTTCATCTTAAGGAGGATAAACTAATTGCTGAGAATCACTGTATTCCAACAACATCCAATTTGTGCATGGAGGAAATTGTTTGAGAAATAACTAAATTCCGGGTCTTATTGTCAGAATATGGCTAGTAAGATTTTAATATAGAACTTCATGGTTTGGATTTTGAAATGACACCTTGTAAATTCTTTTCACGTGTTTTCCTCTGTTTTATTCCTATGTAATGCTGTGCCTTTTTCTTTTCTTAGTAAAATTGGAAAGCTTACATTTAAAAGACTTATATTACAGGTTAAATTAGATTTTTTTTAAGTCTTTTAATTTATTTTTTAAATTTAATTTGATTCTTTAATTTTATCCTTTATTTTTCTAAATCGATTTAATTTAGTCCTTTAATATAAATTTTAAAAAATTAAACGTGACGGTTCAAAAATATTACAAAATACATATTTTTTTTAAAAATGAATCGATTTTAAAATTAGAGTATAAAATTAAACTCCAAAAGAAATTAGTACATGACCAAATTGAATTAAAGAACTACATTAAACCTAAATAATAAATTAAAAGAATAAAAAATTAATTTAACATATATTCTATAACACAAGGATGGTTGTAACATGATAGCAGGTAATTCCAAGATTATTGGTGCACTGCCTTTCCCTGTTGTTCTTGTAATATTTCTAAATGTCTTTATTTTAGGTCAAGTAGTTTTTATAAAATATTGCGCTTAACTTAAGTGGTGTATTTTTATAGCGACAATTGGCTTTAAATGATTGCTAATTTTTTATTCCATGCACAATAAATTCTTTTTCTTTTTTATTTTTTTCATTTTTGATGATTCTGCATATAATTTCAACTACGGATTTTACTTCCCCAACACCACTACTAAGATGCAAAATAAACAATCACTGATTGCAAAATTATCAATGTCACGGATGGGGTGCATTAAGAATTTATAATGGATGCAAATGCTAGACCTAAGACAACTCAAACAGAGACGAAGCAGAACCCACGAGTCATAAGCAGAATCATGAACATTTCAAAAGAAGAATGTCTGGTCATTTTATTTATTTTTAATATTATCTGCATAAACAGTACCTTGATCTAGTCATCCTCAGCTTGTTAACATTATATTTCCAATTTTGCAATTAAAAACCAAGTTAACAAAGCTTACAGGTTACAGCAATCTTCATTTAAAAATTAAAATAAAAAGAGGGAACTTCATAATTACGCGTGTGGTATTTTACTTAAACGTAAAGAACTTCATAAACTTGTAATTAAAATGGAAAAAAATAAAAGATGATCTGATGGCTTCACGGTAATAAAAGGTAACAATTAACATAATACCAATTAAATTTGCATTTTTTAACTAAATAACACGTTTCTTAAAACTAAACAAAAACACCCAACAAAAACAAAATTTAATAACTAAACAAAATCTCTATTATAACAAAAAAAAAAAAGTCCTATATATAACTCTACCATTACTAAACTTTTCAAAACATATTCTTCTTCGTCATCATCATCATCATCCTACTTAGAAATCCTTGAGCAACTTTCGAACCTGTTCCAACGTGACGAACAAAACAACAGTGAAGGGTCCTTGTCTCGAAATCGTGGGAATAAAGCCTTTGTAAAGAGCCATGGGACCCTCTTTGCGCACCGTCTTCAAGGCGCAATCCAGTGCACCGGAATACGGCGGCGCCGCCCCAGGTTCCACCTTCATGTTCATCACCCTAGTCTTAATCACGTCGACAGGGTTCGACGTAACCGCCGCCACAAACCCCGCTGCGAAACTCGCCGTTACATGGGTTCCAAGACCATCACGCATTACACCCTTTTCCAAAATCATCTCCTTGAACTGGTCGTAAGAGGCGAGCTGCGAGGCCGTCACTAGCATGGCGCGATTCACTGTTAACGATGAACCGCGCCATAAGCTAGTGATACCCTCGTCTTTTGTCATCCTTGCGATGGCATCAAGGACGGATTTATAATTCCGTTGTTGGATCAGCGGAAGTCTTCCGTCGGCCTGCATGCGGACCATCGCCACATCGGCGGGATTTCCAACGACTGCGCCGATTCCGCCGGAAATTAACCCTGCCATTATCTTGCGGGATAGCGACAAGGTGCCTCCGGCAGAATTGGAATCGGACCATTTCTTCTTGAGCATCTCGTAGAGTCCCATGCGGGTGGTGGAGTAGAGAAGCTGGCGGAGGACGGTGGCGGAGACGCCGGAGAAAAGCGCGGCAACGCCTTCTTGTTGGACTAACTTAACTCCGACGGCAATGGGACCCGCCTTGGCCGCCGGATGCGGCGGCGCGTGGACGGACCTAGGGTGGAAGGCGAGTGTAGGTCGGAGATTCGAGGGTTGTTGGGTCTCTCCTTGAAGCTGCATTCGTACCTTGATGAGATCAAGAGGGTGTGTGGAACACCCTGCGATCACGGAAGCAATGCCTCCTTCGACGAAACCTTTGACACCCATTTCAAGTTATGTGAAAAAGATTGTTATTTTGAAAGAATCAATGGAATTAAAGAAGTGGATAATGGTTGATTTTGTCAGAATTTTCCGGGAAAATTTTGAAGGAAAAAATAAAAGAATGGAATGTATAATTAAAGGGTTTGGATTCAAGAGGACCAATTGGAGTTTGGGTTCATCTCACTTGAGACCAAAAGATGGGAATGAAGATCGAAGGCTATGGAACAAGAATGAGGAACGTTAGGCCTTTGAGACATATGCTGAGAAGAAACAACGATGTTAAACAAGGAATATTGATTTGTTTTGCAGACTTGGGAGAAGGGGATTTATATAGGTGTTTTTTGAAGCAACAAAATCTGAAAATAAAGTAGAATAAGTATAATTAGTAAACACGTACGGTTGAAGGGGCCCTCCAGAGTTTTCGATAGATTCTGGACTTTTCACATGCTAAATTACAATAGTGCCGCGTGACGAATCTCTCGTTTTTGATGATGAAAATTGTTTAGAGAATATTTAACTTAAAAATCGTGAGTTTACATTAGTTTAGCCGTATTGTTGTTGATAGTTCATATTTCTTTTGTTGTCCAGAAATATAGGAGAAGAAAAGTGGGGCTTCTTTGACTTGCCTTTGGGCACAGCAATGTTGGATTTGACCAATTTTCAAGAGTCCAAATCGGTGACTTCGGCATTGGCTTCTCACACGCTCTCTGGTTTGAACTAGCCGCACATTGTGAATCAGTGGTTCGTTTCGTAATGAAGGTAAAGGCTTGAACTTGAACCGCGTTTAATTTGAGACACAAGTTATCGTGTTTGTTTGAATGTTTATTCGGGACATTTTTATCAAAATGCATTAAAATTAAAAAATTAATAGTCACAATAGATAGATTAGTTAAGAAAATATTTATCAAAATTGATAATTTTTGTCACAAGCTCGTAAGAAATATCACTCTAAGTGACACATTTTTTATTTATTTTGTAATAGGAGGTGTCACCTAATACACTTCATTTAATTATTTTTTATTATTGATATACTGATATTTTGTCTTTTTTTTTAATTATTTTGTTAATATATTTATAACTCCTCTATTAATATTTACTAACTATACTTAGAGTATCTCTAATGTATACATGTTTAAATGAATTATTTATTATAATTTTGTGTATCTTAAAGTTTTACACAAATTTAAACACTCTAAGTAAAAAATTACTTCAATGCTAAAATTGTTAAAATGATTGATTAATTTAATTTTACATATCCTATAATACTTAAAAAATATTCTTTTATGG
>PYAF01000690.1:44855-72455 GCA_007407185.1 Glycine tomentella | reverse complement strand
TTTATGGTATAAATTTGTTAATTATTTATCTAAAATTAATAAGCAATATAATTTATAAATATCATGAGAATAGAAAAAACTTTATATAACTTCTATTTTGAATTAAAAAATTTAGAAAAAAAATTCTTTTATGGTATAAATTTGTTAATTATTTATCTAAAATTAATAAGCAATATAATTTATAAAATATCATGAGAATAGAAAAAACTTTATATAACTTCTATTTTGAATTAAAAAATTTAGAAATCATGTTATCAACTTACTTAATTTTAAATATATAAAAAAGTCAGAATATAAATCACCCAATTTAAAAAAAAAATAAAATTGTCGAGATTAATTTTATTAATGATCACCCAAACACGAATGATGAATCTGAAACCAATGTTTGAAAGGTAAAATACGAAAACTATGATGCGGATCTGAGTTAAGACTTAACGAATTTCCTCCCAAGACTGGAAATGAATACGTAAGAGGAGACGTGTCGCCTAAACTGTATCTTGACCCGGAAAGAAGAAAATTGGAGGAATCAATCCCACTCCAACATTAGATGCCCTCAAAATTGAAAACGAAACACATGTAGGAAGTAATTGTCAAAATAATATAAAGATTAAAACACTGGTCTGGAAAAGAGAACAAGGAAGCACACGTCCGTTGTAGGGGATGAAATGTTATTCATAATTTCCTGGCCCCCAGAAAATAACTAGAAAAGAAAAATATAAGAATAAATAATCAAATTCATTATTAAAAGGTAAAAAAATATAATAAATTAATTATATAAATAATTTAATAATAAATAAATCCCTAAATTTTATAATTTAATAGTACATTAATTCTAAAAAATATAATTTATTGACAGATTAATCTTTAAATTAATAATAAAATAATCTCACAAATTTAATCATAAAATTAATTTATCACATTTTTAAATATTATAAAATTAAATTTATATTTTTTATATTTTGCATAACGAATTTCTGGGTGTTGTTTGACACTTTGGCACTCTTCAATTGCCTCATCTCCATTCTCTAGGTCCCACAAATAGAATGTGTCTTTTATACCAACGTAAAGTTGCACAAAAAGAATAAAAGGTAAATAATATAAACGTCGCCTGAGAGATTCGAACTCTCGCGGGGAAACCCCATGTACTTAGCAGGCACACGCCTTAACCACTCGGCCAAAGCGACGTCGAATAATTGGATTATTCTAATGTAGTTATTTAAAAGTTTTTTATTTTCAATTTTAAAAATTTGCCTAAACGCCAACTCGTAATTAAAAATAGAATAACAAAGATCACCACTTTTTTATTGCTATCTAAACAAATTAAAAATAATATTAAATTCGTATATACTATGCTAAAAGGCTTAGATAATGCAGAAGTATAAATAAAAATTCTGTATAATAAACAAAAATTATGATTGTTTATCGCTAAACTTTTAAATGAAAAAATATTTGATGACTTGAATTTGTTGATTTTTCAATATTATATATATTTTATGATTGAGTACGTTTTATTTATTGTTTGAATGAATGATTGGCATTAAATCAGAATTTTCTTTTAAAGTTTACAAGTTAAAGAAAATCATTTCACCGGTTTTAAAGAGTCGTTGAACGCCTAAAGCAAAGGATGATCAATTTTACTTAAAAACTTAAAAGTATGAAAAAATTTCAGAAATAAAATAAAATAGAAACAAAATAATCTATGTTTTTATTTTTCTTAGTCAACTATTTGCATGTCCAAAACATCATCACAATGTTAACTCTCACTAGGTCAAGTCTACCTAATACACAAATTGAATCTATGTGTGAATTCAAAATACACAACAAAATATATTTTAAAAAAAGGTAACACAACATAAACTTGTTTAGGACTTCTATTGTGTTAAAAAATATTTTTTTTCAAAAAATTCAACATAATGGAAACTTGACTAAATAAGATAAGAAACTCAAATAATATTTTATTTTTAAGTATTAATTATACTAAATTATTATCTAATAAAATATTATATGAAATAATCGACGCTAATGCCTTCTTCTTTTTTTCTTTTTTTCTAAATGGCATTAATGCCTCTCTTGACTATATAATTATGTTTTGGTTTTGATCTTTATTTTTTAAAATGATTTCTTTAACATGATATTTTTGTTTTTAGTTTTGATCTTGAACAAAAATAAATTAATATATATTATAAGGATTATTAGGACAAAAACAAAATAAAAAACAAAAGTCATTTAAGAAGTTAAAAATATGAAAAACTCTTACATGGAACGAGCTATTGGGTTTCCTTTGACTTCATGAAGTTCACCTTCAAAACAGAGATCATTTGCCAAAGAAAGATTTCACTGCTCTCAAATCTAGAGAGATCAAATCCAGAAGAGAAGAAAATAAGCTCTCTTATAAAAGCTCTTAAAGTACAGATGGATGAGTATGATGCTTCAGACAATTGTTCTGGAGGATTCACAAATGATGGAGTGATTCTCATGTCTAGAAAGTTCAAATGGATACTAAAAAAGAAAGGAAAATTTCAGTGCACCTCTAGAAGGAAAGACACCAGATTTAAGAAGAAATAAAGGAAGAGAGCTACACAATCTTTTGCTTTGAATGTAGAAAACTTAGACACATGAAAGTTGAGTGTACTCAACTAAAGAAAAAGAGTGATTCTAATGATGAGAAAAACAAAAGTATAATGGTCATTGGGACGACTTAGATAGTGAGAAGAGTAGTAGTTCAGACGATGAACAAGCTAATATTTGTTTGAAGACCAACACAGAAGAAAAAATTAAGGTAAAAACTTGTTCTGAATCTGAAACCTCTTTTGTTGTTTCATCAGACAATAAAGATGAAATGTCTAATGATGTTCTTCTTCAAAAATGTCATATGATTTATCTTCAGTGCAAAAAGTTTAAAGAAAAAATTTAAAACATATGTTCATGAAAACACTGAGTTAAAGAATAAAATGAAGTTCTGGAAAAGAAGATCTAGACTCTATAAGAGATTTTGAGTCAGGCCAGTAAGACAAACGAATCTTCTATAGTTTAAAAGCTAAGAGAATAGCCTGTCTTACAAAAGAGACTGGGAAGTTTTTCAAAAGTTTAAACACTTTAACTATGACTATGCTTTAAAGATTCCATCAACATGCCCATCATAAGTTTGGCTTGGTCTTAGAAAAAGGGATCTCTTCGTCCAAGTCAGAGTTTGATCCAAACACATGCGACTTTGGTGGTAAGTCTGAACATTCAAAGTTCAGATGCATCCATAAGAAGAAACAAATGTCTAAGTGTACTATTGTTGTTGGACCTAAAAAGATTTGGGGTACCAAAATCTCAAATTGTTCCTATTGCAGATATCCTTGGTAGGAAATGACTAAGGTTTAAGCTAGTACTTGGACAGTGACTGCTCACGACACATGACCAGGAAAAGTCTATGTTCCTCGACCTAAAGCCACTTGAAGCAGAAGTAGTTTTCTTTGGAGGCATAGGAAAAGGAAAGATCACTGGTATAGATAAAATTAATATTTCTTCTCTAGCCTCCATAGGCAATGTCTTATATGTTGAAAATATAATTTGTTGAGCATGTCAATTTTGCGACAATGGTTATATTGTGTCCTTTAGTAAAGACAAGTGTATAATTAAGAAAAAAGATGTTAAATTATTTTTTACTGCAGACGACACAACAATCTGTATGAAATTGATCTGATAGATCTTAGCAAACAAAATGTAACGTGTCGAATGTCCAGAGAAGATGAGAGATGAATTTGACATAAAAATAAAACTTGAGTATGTTAATCTGAAACATGTTTCAAAATTGTCTAAAAATGATTTAGTAAAAGGATAATCTAAGAAACGTCTTTCAAATCTAAAGATGTTGATTCAAAAAACTGTTTTATCATAATTGATAACTATTCAAGATATATATGATTATACTTTCTTGCACATAAACATATGTCTTTTAAGGTCTATAAGATAACTCAAAATGATAAAGGTGTTTGAGATAAACATATGTCCTTTAAGGTCTATAAGATAACTCAAAATGATAAAAGTGTTTGAGTAGTTATAGAATGTTTAGATTTTGGTACTAACCTTTATTTTTATTTGATTTTGGCAAGTAACAAATCTTTATTTTTGGAAGAAAAAAATATGCAATAAAAATGACAAAATTATTGAATTAACAATTTTTAAATTACTTGAACTTGCCGAGGTGACGTATTTCATTAACCACATCATTAGTTAATCATAGTTAAATTGAATATGAGATACTAAAATGGAAAAAAAATGATAATTTAAATAACAAAATCAAAATCGCTTGTTAAGTCTTCCTATTATTATTATTATTATTATTATTATTATTATTATTATTATTATTTCCTGTCTCAAAAAATTCTGAAAACAAAAGAAAGAGATTGAGGGAGGAAGAGAACGAAAAGGCCAGGGTTTCCAACTAGAGAAATGCTAAATCCTCCTACAGGTGAAGACCTTACAGCGTTCACAGTGCACACGCGTGCCCACACACACACACACACCCCTTACAGATGCTTGTGGCGGTAACAATACCCAGTTATCAGCACCGCATCTACGCTTCACTCTTCTCCATCGCCAAGGCCAAGAAAACCACCATGGCCAGCACCAGCAGCAGCAATTCTGGTGGAGCCTTCACCACCATCCAAGAAAGGGTCACTTTCGAGAAAGAGATCAAAAAGAGCAAGTTCATCGCCATTGCTGGCCCCATCCCCGACGAAAAATCCGCCATGTCTTTCCTTTCCCAGGTTCATTTCCTCTCCCTTTTCTTCCGCTTATTTTACTTTTTTTTTTTAATATAAAAAAACATTGGTTTTATGTTTTGGCTTCGTTTATTATTAGGTACGGGATTCACGTGCCACCCACAATTGCTGGGCTTATAAGGTACCGTAAAGCCTTTTTTTTTTATTATTTATTTATTATGAAACAATGAATGATGTTTGCTTGTGTTTTTCCCAGGTTGTTTTATTGTCTTCCATTTATAATCTATGAAGCATGGACACCTTTCTAGTTCGTCCGGTGTCCGTGTCAAAATCTGTGCTTCATAGATTTATATGCATGTTTCACTCAAAAGAAAGGGTATAAGTAGGAAATGGTTTCAGCTATCATTGTGACAATTATAGTTTAATAGTCTCAGCCTAAAGGTGGCTGATTATACTTTGCTCATTAACTAGTTTATTTACAAATTAAGGGTGCTGATTGGATTTGGAGCAGAGAAGAGTCATGGCATAAGTGAAGATAGAAAACCTAATGAAGCATATTATGCATAGAACAGATAATGAATTGTTACTTGTCTGCACTATGCACAAAACAGATATTGTCTTCCATTAAGGTTGTTGATTGGATTTGCTCTTCTGTTTTTATTTTATCTTATTTGTTTTACTACCCTTCCATCTTTTATAACAGGTGGGGGATCAATACCGGTCCAATGATGACGGTGAGCCTTCGGGAACAGCTGGGAAACCAATACAAACTGCTATTGATTCTTCAGGAATAGATAGAGTAATGGTGGTTGTGATCAGGTTAACCTTAACCTTATTTTAACATTTCACTTGTACATATTAATGTCTATTACTTTGAATTAATGACATGAGTTGGTTTGCATACATTTGATGTTTACCACTTTTTACCCCAAAAAATTATGTTTTGAAGCCCTAATGGGATACATACATCCTTGAGGTGTGAAAAAATCAAGATTGTTTTTTGTTTTTTTTTGTTTTTTTGTTTTTTTTTCCTTTACAAAGTTCCCTGTGGCATGTGCTTTTGGATGGTCTTGTACATAAGCCAATGCTATGTGAGTTAAGCACTGAGCTGTTTTGTTTTGGTGCTGGCTGGATTTGGATTATAATTTGTATTATGATATATATTAAATTTCAGGTATTTTGGGGGTATCAAATTAGGCACCGGAGGATTGGTCAGGGCTTATGGAGGAGTTGCATCAGAATGCTTGAGAAATGCCCCAACTTGCCTTGTGAAAACTAAGGTGGTTATTTTCTTAGTCTGTTATGCATCTAAAGTTTTAGGCTTTTAGCTGTACCGAGGAGCATTTCACTTTCTTGGAGGCCTTTTGAACTCATTATGCTTGCTTATGGTGTGTCTGTCAATTTATGAATAATCTTGTTAAAAATGTAGGTGCCAATCGGTGTAGAAGTCCCCTTTGAGCTAGTTGGAATTCTCAACCATCAGGTTAGTTCTTGCTGATGTATATCGATGACTCCCTGATTGTGAATAAGCTTCTTTAAGTTTGACTTGGATAGGATACTGAAAAAAGCTGATCAGAAGTACAAGATTTTCCCAAAATAGTTTTGAGATAAGTCATGGTTGTTTATTGCTACTAGTCACTGCAAATGAATGAATCTTACATCAATTTTGAGCTGCATATTTTAATTTCTTCTTTCTTGTTCATCCCTTGTTCTTGGCCAATCATTTCTAGATTGCGTTTAGTTTTTCCTTATAAGAGATTTTGATGGTTCTATGACTCAAGTAGGAAAATTATTGTTTTTTTTTTTTTTTTAATGCATTGATTACAATCTAGCTTCTGATACTTGTGCATCCGAGGGTTTATGATGGTGAGGATTGCATATAAGTGTAAGCTGCACCCATACAATAACCACTGAATCTGTTTCTTTTATTGCAAGAACTACACATAGTTAATGTGTTATAATTCTAAGTGTTTCTGCATCTGTTGCTAATTTCTCTTTTTAATTTTTTTTCCAGCTGAAGTCTTTTCACGTGGAAGACATCAAGCAGGATTATGATACCGGTAAAGATGGTGTATCCATGGTTACCTTTAAAGTTGATTTTGACCAAGCTGAGAAATTGGAGGATGCAATCAAAGCCAATTGTAGCAGAGAATTGCAGTTTTATAAGCGTTGAGACATGATCACATGAGATGAGACTTTGGATTTTGATTATATTTATCTTATATTTGGTTGATGCTTCTTCATCTGAAGATTTGATGAATGAGACATCTCCAGGCTTTGTGACTAATTTGCAGATATGAGATTAACTTGTTTACAGAATAGTTTTGAAAACTAAAATGTATTTTTTTGTAATTTACTAATGATGTTACTTAATTTGTTAATTTAGTAGAAATAATAACAGGTTATCAATGTAATTTGATAGTGCAAAATATTTATACAGAAATTCCGTAAAATTTTACCTATTAATAAATGTTAAAATGATTAAATCTTATTAGATGTATGTGTAAAAATGTTTTATACGGATAACTCTTATTTATGCAGAGAATACATTTGTTTTGCGGTGTTACGATGATTAACTGATATACCTCTATTGGCAGCTGCTAGTGACTCGTATAACTCATTTCTTGTTCATAAGAATGATAAGTGACACCCAAATATGAACAAATGAATACAACAAAGGAAGATACTGTTATTGAACTAAGACAGTCATGGATCTGGTTTAGTTGATTGAATAAAATATGTAAATTATCATAAATCTTTTAATATTATTTTTTATTCTTATGGATAAAAAAAATTAGCCAACAAAAATAAAGGATGTACAGAACAAAAAAAAAAAAAAATTGATGTATAGGAATTTGGATATGTCAAGTGTCAACAGACATTGGATTTGAAGAAAATCATCAGCTTTTGCAGCACATTTTTTAGGAGTCATGTTTTTAAGTTGGTTTTAACTGTAATCCACTATCAGACAATTAAAAGATTTAGGTAAAGGGTATCTAAAAAATAATTTTCATCATAAATAAAAATCAAGGAAGTAATAACTACTACCTAATTTAGAATTGGCCTTGCTGTATAAGTTTTTATTGTATTCATATGAATGTGAATAATCTATTTAACAAAATAATTCTTATTCACTGTATGTAAAATTTCTTTAACTTAGTGACAATCACAAATTGCGACTGAAATTAATTTCTGATCATAGATCACGGGAAAAAAAAATATTAGCTACTACCTAGCTATTTTCACTTTTTCATGTAATCAACATAAAGGATTCTTGCCTTAATTCGTATCTTAAAATACTTAGTATTTAGGTCCAGGGTGAATCTGAATCACCGTAATTTTGTATAGACAGACAACGTATAACCTTTGTTTGTTTAAGCAATGCATTTAGAAAATCTAAAACGATCAAGTTTCTCGTGTATGCCGAGGGCCTAATTATTAATAAACTAGTATCATAAAACCAAAAATCTTCCTCCATTTTTATCGTCTGTTTTGTAATTGAACCAGATCTAGTCAAATTCCTCATAAAAAAAAAAAACACTAGTTGCTCGTCTTACCAAAGAAATTAACCAAAAATTAAAAATGCATACACAATTCAGTTACTAGTCCCTGTGATTTCAAGAGTACCCAACTAACAAACAACAAAAAACATAATTAGCGAAAATTCAGAATGTCTTTACCCTATTCTGACTAGTCGTTATGATTCCAACACTCTTTGGGCATCATCAAGTCAAAGTCATAACCCATAAGTCATATATTTATATATATATTCCAGCAAACTGAAGAACAGAACCAAATTTTCTTCGACAAGAGAATCAAAGTCCTTCCAGCTATTCATAAGTGCAAGATATTTCCCAATTACCTCTCTAAAACTCAAACTAGTCTTCCTTATATACAATATTACAGAAAGCAGAAGCGACATTGCAAAACTGCAAAAATACAAGCAATGCATGCTTCATTTCCTAACACAATCAACAAGAACCCTAATAAGTTAAACTTTTCCCCCTTTTCAGATTCTCCCAAAAATTTGTGACAAGAACCACACACTACCTCATCCCATCCAAATCAGATTCATAATTATTAGCATCAACAACAAACCCTTTCTTTTTCATTCTATTAGCCACCGTTTTAACCCTCATCCTCTTCCTCGTCCCATCCCCAAAACGACACCGTTCGCCTGCGCCGCCGACCGGATACCTCACCGGCAAGCTCACGTTGTAGCAGTAATACTTCTCGTTGCCCGCCACCACAGCATCCGGTGCCGGCGGAGTCACCGCCGCGCCGTGAAAAGTTCTCTTGCAATTCGAACACCTCAACGTGCAGTCCTCGTATTTCCGTTCGTACTCGTGCAGGTACCAACAGTAAGGGCACATTGTCCAAAACGACGTCGTTTTTGTTTTGGCGGCGTCGTTGATCTCTTTATCGAAGCGCGCCTTGCGCGTTGGGTCGGAGAGAACGAACCACGCTTCTCGCACGCGCATGAGAGCCTCGTCGGCGAAGGGGAGCTTGTTCTTGTTAGGGTCGAGGAGCCGCACCAGGGTTTTGAAGTGCTGACGTGTCAGGTCGCGGTTGTCGCCGTCGCCGGGAAGGAGGCGGAGGATGGAGTACCAGTCGTGCGGCTGGGAGGGGATGCGGTGGCGCTCCGCCGCCGCGAGGACGTCCGCCACCACGAGGATTTGGTCCACGTGGAGGGAGACGTTCGGGTCGGATCTTGATATTTGGTTTGCGGACACATGGCACGCGGTGAAGCTGCGGCGCTTGAGGAGGGAGAGACAGCGGCGGAGGACGGAATCTTCGGACCCGTCGTGGGTTCCGTTGTGGTTGTTAATGTTGTCTGTTTCTTGTTTCATTTTTTTTTTTGGGTATTCTGAGAAGGGGAAGTTTCGACTATGTGGCGGAAAGTGAGGCTCTTATATTCTGGATTTTGAGAAAGTCCCCCCCAATTTGAAAATTTGATGGTAGGTATGCTCCTTTTATAATTAATAGTTGAGCAAGAGAAACTTTATGTCTTCATCTTTGTTTTTTTAAAAAATAATTAAAGAAAATAATGGTAGTAATTTTTTTTAGGAGAAATGATAGTAATTATATCTTAAAGATTTATAAAAAAATAAAAACATTTATTTATATTAAAGGATAATTTAAAAATAAAAATATGTACACTAAAAAAATAATTATCTTTATTAATAGTTATAGATAAAATGAAACTTTTGAATTTTATAATTTATTTTTATATTTATAGATAATTTCATTTTCAGTAAATTACACTTATATTTCATGAGAATTTGTGAGATTATACATGTAATAACTCTAGATTAATCTCTACCTCAATTAGAATCAAATTATTTTTTGTTAACAAAAGAAAAATAAAAAAAAATCTAAGGTTTTCTCTTAAACCAAAATTAATCCTTTCTAAGATTATATAAAAACATTTTGAAATAGATTAAGGGTTCCTTTGTTACACTTTTTCACAAAAGAATAACTTGTTTTTTTTTTTATAACAAAAAGTAATCATTTTTTAATTTTTAATGCGCTTGTTTTAGTTCTTTAAAATAATCAGAAGATGAATGATAAGTGTCATAATTCAGTTAAATTCATGTTTCAAATACAGACACTTATCTTTTGATTTCAATAACTTTGCTTATAAACTTGTCCTAAATCTAGTTAAATTATATTTATTACTTGTATGAATGTATTTTTTATATTTCAGAAGATTAATCCAATCATATGTTGCATTTTGATAGGTTCGAGAAATTTCGAAGCTTCCGAACACATAAAGCAAGCAAAATGGATCATAAAGTAAACATGGGAGGTAAAACAAGCAAAACAGACCCAAAATCCATCAAGACCCAAAAGCTTCTTCTAGATGGTACGTTTAACTCGTCCAGGCGAGTGAAACATGCACAAACTGCTCGCCTGGCTTCTACAAGTGGGCCTCCAAGTGGGTTTTAGACTCGCCCAGGCGAGTAAACAAAGGCAAAAACACTCGTCTGGGCGAGTGAACTCGAGCAGCTAGTCCCCTATAAGTAGCCATGCACCCCCAAGGACTTCTAGACTTCTTGCATTCCATTTTCTCCTCCTCCCTTGCTTCTTGGCTTGTTCTCAAGCCTTAGGCTCTTTAAATATTAGTATTCGGTAGGTTAGGAAAGTGAGAGAAGTGAGATTTAGTGTGGAGACTCTGCCGGAAAGCAGCGGTGATGGGACCCTTCATCAATTCTTCTCTTAAGAAGGTTCTCTCCATGCTTGGTTAGTTTCTCTTAAGGATTGGATGTAATCTTTTTACCTTTAAATATCTTTTTTAATATTTATTTATGCACAAGTCTTTTCTATTTATTATTGGTAATTTTATTCCGTTCTTAATGATTGATTCTACTTAATCACTAGTTTCATGAAACTGGATTCTAAGTTTAATTGGAAAGTACTCTTAGGATTTAAACTGAAAGATTTTACTCTTTACGTTACGTTGCTAGGGATAGAACATAACGTTTAGATTGCAAATAGCATGCGATTATGATTTTAATGCTGGGTTATTTACTTCGTATGCGAGGGATCGATATTCAGTAAATATCCTTAGAACTCAATTGCGACGGATCGATTCGAGGTGAATTAATATGTGCATCAATAATAATAGAAAATGATTTATACATGGTAATATTAATTGGATATTGAGGGTATGAATGATGAAACCCAATCCTACGTTTTTCTTTAGTTAATTAAAATCGTTTTATTAGTTTTCGTAATCTTTCGTTATTTTCGTAAAATCATCAAAACTTCAACCATACTCGTTGTACATAACTATTAAACTGTTAAATTCTCTTTGGATTAACTAAGTAGCACAAGTCCCTGTGGAGATGAACTTCTATAAATTTTGTAACTTACAACGATAATTGGTACGCTTGCCAAAAGTCTAACAATTTTCTGGCGTCGTTGCCGGGGACTTGATTCGCTCACTCAGTTCTTTCAAATTTAATTTTTCAGTTGAATATGACTTTTTCTTTACTTTCGTTATTTTAATTTCATATAAATTCTCTTGTGTTTTATTTTATTTTATTTTCCCTAACCTCGGTACTTACGAATTGTTGCAAATTTGTCCTTTTTCCTTTTGAGGTAAATTTCTTGTAGATACATCGCTATTAAATTTAGAAATTACCAAGACCATAAAGGAAAAGAAACAAACAGCCAAAAAGCTACCGAGTAAATCTTCTTCTATTTTTATTCTCCTTCACCAGTAAAGCCACCTGTAATTTATATTGTGGCTGATAAAGGAGGGGGAGAAGAAAATAGACCACCACGGAGGACTCTTGGTGACTATGCGTATCAACAAAGACCAAAGCATTACAACAGCATAGTCATTCCTCCTTGTAGTAAGAAGGTTGTGGAATTGAAGTCTGCATTGCTCAGTCTTATTGGATCACATCCGTTCGCTGGACTAGATCATGAAGATCCATACACTCATTTGTCTACCTTCATGGAGCTGTGCAGTACCATGGGAGCTTCTGATGAAGATATTGAAGTTGTCTACCTTAGAGCTTTTCCATTTTCTTTAACATGTAAAGCAAAGACTTGGCTCCAATCCCAACTAAACAAAAGTCTCAACACTTGGGAAGAAGTGGAGGAAAAATTCATTGCTAGATTCTTTCCTCCATCAAGATTCATAAGCGCAAAATCAACAATTGCTACTTTTCCCCAAGGGATTAATGTATCTCTCTGTGAAACATGGGAGAGATTCAAATCACTACTGCGGAGGTGCCCAAACCACAACTTTGATGATGCTGCATAACTACATATTTTCTACAGTGGTTTGAGACCTCAAACAAAGATGATTCTTGATGCCTCAGCTGGAGGTACGATGATGTCAAAGAGCCCAGAGGAAGCAGTTGTAATCATTGACTCCATAGCAGCCAGTGATTACCAGTCTCATCATGATAGATCTCCGATTCAAAGAAAAGGTATAATTGAGCTGGATACTCAGAATGCAATTCTAGCTCAAAATAAACTCTTAACTCAACAATTAGAGGCCTTAACAAAACAGATAGGCCAACTTCCTCAACAATTTCAGCAAGCACCTGATGAATGCCAACAAGAGGAGGTCCATTATTTGCAGAATCAGACTAGACCTCAGCAAAATTATCAAGGAAATTACCAAGGCTACATAGGTAGTCCAGGCTCAAATCAGCCTTATGGCTGGAGGCAACAAAATGATAATGATAATGTATATTATGGTCCAACTAACTCTTCTTTTGTAGGTCCCTCTAACAACTCTTATGCAGGTTCTTCAAATAGGGTTCCACCACCACAACAACAAGAAACTCAGCCTGATAGAATATAAAAAATGGAAGATACTCTAACTCAGTTTATGCAGATGTCCATTTCAAATCAAAAGAACACTGAGGCTTCCATCAAAAATCTTGAAGTACAGTTTGAACAACTTGCAAAACAGCTATCTGAGAATAGAGGTGGATCTTTTTCAACAAATCCAAAAGAAACAAGGAAGTTTTTTATAGTGGATGTCCTGAATGGAGGAATTTCTGACTCCAAGAAGTTAGCTCAAGGAAAAGAGTGTTTAGAGAAAATATCAGTTGAAACATTTGAGGAGATGAGTGAATATGAAGAAGAAGATAGTTTAGATCATCTCCAACAACCAGATGCTTTCAAGAAAATTCCTTACCAACAGTCTATCTTTGAGGAATTGTTAGAGGAAGAGAAAGATCAAGAATCACAAACAAAGGTAAACGCAGTACCTCCACATGCTAAAAATGCTTTCCTTGTAGGAAATTCAAAGAAACCATTTATTAATAAATCAATGCTCTCTGAAAAAGAAAAGAAACTGGTGAAAATATTGGAGGAAAATACAAAACCAAAAGCTCATCATTTTTGTCCAATTGTTGGGAGCCAGAGTCATAACAAAGGCGTCCAGCTAATACGACGTTAAAGAAGCGCTCCTGGGAGGCAACCCAGTGTTTTTAATTTTTTTGTCTTTATTTATGTTATTTAAATTATGCTTATAAATTATATGTCTGAACTTTTTGATGTCTTATCTTTTTGAATGTATCATCTGTTTTGTTAGAACTTGGATATAGGTCCATTTTGTTAAGAAAAGGCAAAATAGGTGAGGATGAAGAACGTGACAGATCCTGTTGATTATCTGAATGGAGGAAACCGAGTTCCTCAACCATGATCTTCAAAATCAGTGACATTGTTTTTAAATTTCTTTACTGCTATGTAGTTTTAATTCAGTACTTTATTTATTTAGGTACTATGTTTGCTTCTTTTTGCTTGCACATAAAGGTTTCTCTCTTTTTGAAAATACACATGTTAAATACTTTTTGTTTTATTAAACATGGTTGTATAAATCTTTTTGGGGCTTAACTGATATGTCATGTTTTGAAAAGAATCAACAGGTAAATATTTTGAAACTTGTTTGTTGATTTGGATCAGAACACCATAAAATGATTTTTGGAAACTTTGAGAATGAAAAGCAAAGGAATGGTTTCCAAAGATCAAATTAAGGCAAGATATTTTTACATGGAATTAATAAAGAACATCTTTCGAAACATTGATTTGATTTGAATATGAAAACAGACCTTAAACCTAGTGAGTGTGTGCAACCACAAAAATTAAATTGAGTGTCCTCACTGATATGAATTGTAGTTAATTTTGCATGCATTTCTAATTGTCATAACATATGATTCATAGATATGATTTAGGACTTCTTTTTTTTTTTTAACATCTTTTTAAGCCACTGGCCAAAAAGTTATCCCAACATAAATATAATGATTTACCATTTGCAAACCCTTTTGAGCCAAACACTTAATATTTTATTGGAACCCTATCCTAAGATAAGAATTCCTTACCTCACCTTGGGTTAGGAGAGCAAAAAAAGGGGAAATATTTTGTTGATGAAAACTTTTTTGGGTAGCTCATGCGATGAAATAAACTTTTAAATGTGGTTATATGCTATTCATGTGATAAGTAAAAGAAAAGAAAGAAAGAAAGAAAAAGAAGAAAAGAAAAAGGAAACAAATTCCTTCTGTTTGAAATATACAAAGTGTTGGGTAAAAAGATTGATGGATATCTTGGAAGAAAAAGGAAGAAATAGGAAGTGATAATCTAATTGTTTTATCTTTACTTGCTATCCTATTCTCGAGGTCTTTTTGAATATGCAGAAAAACCAAGATTTCTTTCAAAGCCAGGCCCAACCCTAAAAGCCCTAATGATCCATGATAAGTATGTATTTTGATTTAATGGGAAATGAATTGCAAAAATTTATCTATAAGGTATCAGTGTTGGAATTGAGAATAAAACACTCACCTGTGAGAATTATACACCTTCGAGAGGTTTTCCTCTGTTTGAATCAAGCACATGTTTCCTCTGATGTTCTTTAGAAATGAAATGTGAATTGATCTTAATCTCATTTGGTTTTGAAAATTTCATCTTTTGTTTCAAATGCTTGAGGTTGACTAATTTGAAACATGTTCTGATCACTCTGAAAAGTTGATTCTTTACAAAGCATGTTCATCCTCTATGTTCCTATTAATTATAGTGTTAGCTACTTTGCTTGAGGACAAGCAAGATTCTAGGTTAGGGGGAGTGATAAGTGCCCTAATTCAGTTAAATTCATGTTTCAAATACAGACACTTATCTTCTGATTTCAATAACTTTGCTTATAAACTTGCCCTAAACCTAGTTAAATTATATTTATTACTTGTATGAATGTATTTTTTATATTTCAGAAGATTAATCCAATCATATGTTGCATTTTGATAAGTTCAAGAAATTTCGAAGCTTCCGAACACATAAAGCAAGCAAAAATGGATCATAAAGTAAACATGGGAGGTACAATAAGAAAAACAGGCCCAAAATCCATCAAGGCCTAAAAGCTTCTTTTGGATGGTACGTTTAACTCGCCCAAGCGAGTGAAACATGCACAAACTGCTCGCTTGGGCGAGTGGATTCTGCAAGTGGGCCTCCAAGTGGGTTTTAAACTCGCCCAGGCGAGTAAACAAAGGCAAAAACACTCACCTGGGCGAGTGAACTCGAGCAGCCAGCCCCCTATAAATAGCCATGCACCCCCCAAGGACTTCTAGACTTCTTGCATTCTATTGTCTCCTCCTCCCTTGCTTCTTGGCTTGTTCTCAAGCCTTAGGCTCTTTAAATATTAGTATTCGACAGGTTAGGAAAGTGAGAGAAGTGAGATTTAGTGTGGAGACTCTGTTGTGAAGCGGTGATGAGGCCCTTCATCAATTCTTTTCTTAAGGAGGTTCTCTCCATGCTCGGTTAGTTTCTCTTAAGGATTGGATGTAAATCTTCTTACCTTTAAATATCTCTTTTAATATTTATTTATGCATAAGTCTTTTCTATTTATTATTGGTAATTTTATTCCGTTCTTAATGCTTGATTCTACTTGATGACTAGTTTCATGAAACTGGATTCTAAGTTTAACTGAAAAGTACTCTTAGGATTTGAACTGAATGATTTTACTCTTTACGTACGTTGCTAGGGATAGAGCATAACGTTTAGATTGCAAATAACACGCGATTATGATTTTAATGCTGGGTTATTTACTTCGTATGCGAGGGATCAATATTCAGTAAATATCCTTAGAACTCGATTGCGAGGGATCGATTCGAGGTGAATTAATGTGTGCATCAATAATAATAGAAAATGATTTATACATGATAATATTAATTGGATACCGAGGGTATGAATGATGAAACCCAATCCTATGCTTTTCTTTAGTTAATTAAAATCGTTTTATTAGCTTTCATAATCTTTCGTTATTTCCGTAAAATCATCAAAACTTCGACCATACTCGTTGTACATAACTATTAAAATGTTAAATTCTCTTTGGATTAAATGAGTAGCACAAGTCCCTGTGGAGACAAACTTTTATAAATTTTGTAACTTACAACGACAATTGGTACGCTTGCCAAAAGTTTAACAATGAAAACAATACTAAAATTAAAAACTATTTTGAATGAGTAATTTATTTAGAAGAGATTACGAGTATAATGGAAAACCACCAAGGCTTTGTTTTCTATGTGAGTACCATGGGTGGAACAAGTTAAGGCAATAGTTCAAAGAACCAGTGTCTACCATGGATACATAAGCTTGTAGAGAAAGCTAAAGGAAAATGAGTAAAACAGAGACTAGATTATCATTGGATGAATTAGCTTATAATAGTTAGTTATTACATTTGATTATATAGTTAGTACGAGTAACCAACTTGCAACAAACTCTAACTCTGGTTACATGATGATCAGGCTAAACTAACCAACTAAGCCAACTCTAACTCTAGTTACATAATAATCTATTCTAAGAGCCCCCTTTCAAGCTAGGAATGGATGTTAGACATTCCTAGCTTGGAATACAGAAACTGAAAAACACCATGTATCAAAGCTTTAATGTAGATATCTGCAAGCTGATTTGCGTAGGAAATAGGGAGTAATTTCACAAGCCCAATCATCACCTTCTCTCAAACTATGTGACAATCAATTTCAATGTGTTTTGTTCTCTCATGAAAAATGGGATTGGCAGCTATATGGAGAGCAGCTTTCTTGTCACAATACAAAGTAGCAGGGTGCTGGAAATGAACCTTGAACTCTTCTAGCAAGAAAGTAATCCATTACAGCTCACAAGTAGCAATTGCCAATGCTCGATACTCTGCCTCTGATGAACTTCCTGAAACAGTTGCTTGTTTCTTAAACTTCCATAAGATCAACGAATTACCAATGTATATGTCATAACCAACGATAGATCTTCTGATGTCAATGAAACTATCCCAATCTGAATCACTAAAACCTTTCAGATGTATATAACTGTCAACAGAGAAAAAAACCATGTTCCTGGAGATCCTTTGATGTATCTAAGGATTCTTGAGGCAGCTTGTTTATGAGCTGAAGTAGGTTCAACAACAAATTGACTCAGATGTTGTACAACATATGTAATATCGTGCCTATTATTAGTCAAGTAAATCAATCCTCCAATTAATCTCCTATAAGAAGATGTGTCCTCATTTGGAAGAGGAGATCTTGAATATTTGTGCAATATGGTGGTCTAATAAGAAGGAGTGGACACTGGCTTGGAACCAAGCATCCCACTGTCATTAAGGATATCCAGAGCATACTTTCTTTGACAAAGATTAATATCAGCAGGTGTTCTGGCTACCTCAAAGCCCAGAAAGAACCTTAAATCACCTAGATATTTTATTCTAAAGGCACTGCCTAATAGATGAGTAATACTTTGAATCTTAGACAAGTCATTGCTAGACAAAACAATGTCATCTACATAGACTAGTAAAGCAGTAATTGTCTTGGATCCATGCTTAATGAACAAGGAATAATCAGAAGCACATTACTCGTACCCATGTGAAGTCAGAAAAGAAGATAATCTAGCATACCACTGTCTACTAGCTTGTTTTAGGCCACATAAAGACCTCTGAAGCCTACAAACCTGTCCTGGTTTATCTGCCTACATTCCTTTAGGAAGAACCATGTACACTTCCTCATTAAAATCACCATGTAAGAAGGCATTGTTCACATCTAGTTGCTTTAGATGTCATTGATTGATAGCAGCTAAAGCCAGTAGAAGTCTGACTGTAGTTAGCTTGGCCACAGGGAAAAAAGTATCCAAATAATCCTGCCATTCTATTTGAGTGTAGCCCTTAGCTACTAGTATTGCTTTGTATCTTTTTATTGATCCATCAGATCTATGCTTGATCTTATATACCCTTCTGCATCCAATGGTAATCTTATGTTGGGGAAGATCAATAAGAATCTAGGTATTATTAAGTTCTAATGCCTTAATTTTTGCACTCATGGCTTCAATCCAATTAGGATCTTTATAGGCTTGACTATATGACTGAGGTTCAACATGTTGCGTGACAGACAAAACAACACTATGATAAGAGGGAGACAGTTTGCTATAGGAAAGAACAGAGCTGGCAAGATAGTACTTGTAGAGTGACTGACAACAATTGACGATGAATATGTGATGTGGAAGTCTTTAAATTTGCTCTGTCTGTGTACCTGTCTCATGGATTTTCTAGGGGTCTAAGAGTTATTCTGTGAGTGTGAGGTGGAAAAATCAGAATCAGTGACATTAGACCCATTTGTGATATGATCAGTTGGTGATTCAAAATGGAAATCAAACTAGTAAGTGGTATCATAATATGGAGAAGTGGGTACAGGTAGGATAGTGATTAGATCAGGTTTATTTTGATTAGTGAAAGGGAAACAATCCTCATAAAAAATGACATTTCTAGAAACAAAAACAACTCTAGTTTTGAGGTCTACAGTGATATATCCTTTTGTATTAGGCTTGAAACCCAGAAAAATAGACGTGGCAACTCTTGGATCAAGCTTCTTTCTGTTGACATTCAAGGTACTAGAAAAGCACAAACAGCGAAAAACTCTTAAAGAATCAATATCATAGATGGTTCCATACAATTTTCATATGGAGTTTTGTTGCCAAGAAAAGGAGTAGGCATACAATTAATAAGAATAGCAAAGTGAATTAGAGCATAAGACCAAAAAATAGAGGGGAGATTAGATTGAAATATCAGGGATCGTGTGACATTAAGTAAGTGTTGGTGTTTCTTTCTACAATCCCATTCTGTTGGGGAGTTTCAACACAGGAAGTTTGATGTACAATTCTTGTTTCATCATAAATTTGCTTCATAATAAACTCTAAGTCATTGTCTGATCTAATGGTTTTCCACCTTTGTGTCAAACTATCTTTCAACATTATTAACAAAATTCTTTAGATGAGATTATGTTTCAGCCTTTGAATACAATAGAAAAATCCAAACAAACCTTGTATGATCATCTATTATAGTCAAGAAATATTTGTAACCATTCACAGAAGTCACATTACAAGGTCCCCAAATATCAATATGTATAAGAGCAAAGGCATAAGAAGCATAGGAATCACTGTCAGGAAATGACAACTTTTTCTGCTCTGAATGGTGACAAGAATCACATACAAAATGTTTGTCTAAAGTAAGAGGGTATGACTATTTTAACAACAATAACCTTTCAAAAGATGGGTGACCAAGCCTAAAATGCCATAAGTCTATGGACACTTTATTACATGAAAGAGGTGATACACTAGAAGAGACAGAGTCTGTGGTACAACTGGAATTACACCCCTTGTTGAGTCTAAGAAGAAGCATCTTGAGCCTGTAAAGACCTCCCACCATATCAACTGTACCAATCCTCTACAGGTTCTGTATATCCTGTATGAAACATTTGTCATTCATGAAGTTTAAATTGCAAGGCAAACATGAGAGCAATTTGGATATAGAAATCAAGTTGAATTGAAAAGTAGGTATGTATAGAACATCCTCAAGATATAAAAACTGAGAGAATTGAACTCTACTTGCATGAGTTGCAGTGATTGTGTGGCCAATGGGGAGTCTAACAGTTATAGGATTTATCTTTTTGCAGGAAGAAAATAGATGAAAAAAGGTTGTGATATGATTTGTTGCACCTGAATCAAGTATCAATTCACTTGGACTAGATTTGCTTACACTGCAAGTAATAGATAAAAGTTTACCTTTGTGTATGTTGCTTGAACTAATAGAACCAGTAGTTATACCAATTTGATTCACATGTGAGTTGCTATGGGCTAAGTTTTCTTGTTGCAGCAGTGTCATCAAAGCCTTATATTGTGGAAAAGTTAACTTCACTTCATCATTTTGTACCTCTTGATTTCTTTCCAGAACAAGACCATCACTTTCTTCTTTCACAAGATTGACATTGTTAATGTTTGAACCTTGAGACTTGTGAAGATCAATGAACATTTCTTTCTAGGATGATATCCATGTTTTCTTTAACACTCATTAACAGTGTGATTGGTGAATCCACGGTGTTCAAACCTTGCTTCCTCTTCCACCAGAACTCCTTTTGCCAGAGCCTCCTTGGATGCTTCTTCCTCCTCTGGAAGCATATTTTGGAGGAAAACCATTTTTCCTATAGCATTTGTCCACTATGTGATTATCTTCTCCACAGTAGGTGCATGTATTCGATGAAGCTATGCCTGCTGCATTGATGTGCCTGTCTTGTTGAACTGCGTGTGAGAAAACCTTTGCTATGCTAGGTAATGGATCCATCATAAGTACATTGGATCTAACAGTGTTGAATTGATCATTCAAACCTTTAAGAAACTGCATAACTTGATCCTATTTCTTCCTTTCCATAGCATTACTAAGAGAATCACACATACACTTTGGGTCACATGTACAAATTAGATCAGGTCGATAGTTTTCCAATCCATCCCAAATAACTCACAATTTTGTAAAATAATCAGTTATGGTATTGTCACCTTGTCTAATGGATGCCATATCTTGTTGTAGTTCAAATATTCTCAGTAGATCACCTTGTGAGTACCTCGAATTTAAATCTTTCCATATGTCTCGTGCATCATCCATCCAAAGTATACTTTGTCTAATTAAAGGTGAAACTAAATGAACAAGCCAAGAAACCACCATATTATTACACCTCTTCCAAGCTGAAAGTGCATGATTTGTTCCATATCTTTTAACTGATCCATTGACAAACTCAACCTTGTTCTTCACACTCAATTCAGTGAGTATTGAACGACTCCATGAGTTGTAGTTTGATGAATCAAGCACCGGCCAGTGCAACCGCAGGGTTTTCTCTTGGATGAAGGTAGAAGGGACTATGTATGTTTAGGGATTGATCTTGACATGATTGATTGCTACTCATGATGAGAAATTGAACAAATAAAATAAGAAGAAAGAATGATGAGTTGCACAGTAGAGCTCTTCTCTTGAAGAGCTCTTCTCTTGAAGAGCTCTAATACCATCAAAGAACTTGTGTCTGCCATGGATACAGAAGCTTGTAGAGAAATCTTGCAGAGAAAACTAAAGGAAAATGAGTAAAAGGAAGGCTAGAAATCATTGAATGACTTAGCTTACAATAGTTAGTTATTACAGTTGATTATATAGTTAGTTACAAGAATAACCAACTTGCAACTAACTAACTCCAACTCTGGTTACATGATGATCAGGCTAAACTAACCAACTAAGATAACTCTAACTCTAGTTACATGATAATCTATGCTAAGAATAGTGGTGGCGTTAATATGTCAATAGGGATAAGATGATGAATAATTAGGAAAAGGCCCCTATGAGAGTTAGTGTTTATCTTTTGAAACAAAATTTGGCCAAGATTGTGTATGAAGATTGTAATCTCTTGAAATCAATGGTTCATATTGATGCTTTAGTTTTTTGAAGGTCTTTGTCTGTGATGGCAAGATGCTCTTGTTGTCAAGTTACTTGGCAAATGGATTTGCTATAATGTAACGTGTGATCATCTTGGTAAATTGTGGAAACTCATGGGAGGTTTTGACATGATTGATATTGACAATGATTATTTCATGGCGAAATTTGACATGGAGGAAGATAGGTTGAAAGTCATGGAAGATGGTCATTGGATGATGTTTGATCATTATCTCATAGTTCAAAGTTGGTCTCCAGAGTTTGTTCCCCCAGAAGCTACCATTGATGGTATGGATTCGTTTCTCAAGCCTTAATTTTTCTTTTATGATGGGAGTAAACTCTTTGTTTTGGCAACTACTATTGGTCACTCTGTTAGGGTGGACTTAAACACCCTAGATGCTGGTAAGGGTAGATATGCGAGGGGTAAGTGTGGAAATTGATGTAAACAAACCAGTGGTTGGGAGAGTTTGGATCCAAGAACATTGATATAAAGTAGAATATGAAGGTTCCTAAAAAAAGTAGAGTATGAAGGTTTGCATCGTATTTGTTCTCAATGTGGTTGCTTTAGGCATTTGGCCAGGGATGCAAAGTTTCAGTTATATCACTAATGGAAGAGTCTTCAAAGCCTAATCAAAATTCAGTGGTTGCCAAAATTTCACATAACTAGACGATTCTGGAAATCAATGGCAATTAATGCAAATGATTCCAATACTGATGCAACAGATGCAATCATTACATTTAATTTTGATACATGGTGATTAGCTAGTTGTGAAAAACAAGAATCGTAATTCTAGAAAGAAGGAAGTTACAGATCTAATCAATAATAATTCTAGTGCAAATAAGGGCATTAATGTTGGAGAACGAAATTCACAAATTAATGGGAATCAAAATTCTCGATTTTAGGGGTAGCAACAAAACATCAAGCACTTAAATGAAATCTTAGCCCACGGGGTCAGGATCCATCAAGGAGCAAAATTTATAAAAAAAAAATGTTCCCAATAAAAAACGTCAACGAGATGAGAGAGAAGTTTATATACAACAACTTATTAAAAATGCCAATTCCTCCAAAGTTAATGTTAAACAAAAGCAAAAAGTGAACTCATAAATTAAAGAACGTAAATAGGGGGCATCGTTGAAAATTTATGACGTCAGTGGCAGAGAAAAATCCATGGTTAACATGTCCAAGGTTTCCAACATAAGGTGTTCCGTTTAGATGGAGGAAGAAAACGCCCCAGTCAATGAGTGTGCAACCATGGACATAATCCTTGACAACTTGATTAGGCCTTTTTGGCCTACCTATCTTCTATGTCTCTTTCCATGGATGGTTTTAAGGACTTTTCTTTGATAGTATGGAAAATTAGGGGTTCAAGGAGTGCTTGCACTTGGAGATATCTTGAAGATATGACGAAAACCTTCTATGTTTCTAATTTTTTAGACTCATACATGATTTACTAGTTATAAGAAGCGGTGGGATGCCACTGGCTTCAACCCTTTGTTTGTTTCTGTATGAAGCTCGAGGTCACAAGGGAGGTATTTGGATCTTGACTTCAAGATATGATCTTTCATTTTCTTAGGTTGACTCAACTCCCCAATGTATAACTTTTGCAATAAAGAAGTGCAATGTGAGTTGGTATTGTTTAGTAGTGTACGTGTTGCATAACCCAAACTTTGGTTCTTCTTTCTAGGATTATTTGACTACCCTAAGCAAAAATTTGAATGGCCCTTGGCTAGCTACTGGTGTCATGAATGAGATTTGTTATTCCAAGAGGTGTTAGGGGGAAGTTCGCTTTTCTAAAGCTTGCAAGTTTGAGGAAACTATTGATAATTGCAAACCATTGAAATTGATACTGGTGGTTTTTTTTCCACATGGAGGAAAAATATTCACAATGGGAAACATATACTCAAGATACTTGATTGTATGTCAAACACGGATTATAGGATTCTCTTTCCTCATGTGCTTGTAGAGTTTCTCCCAACCAATAACTCTGACTATAATCCTAACATGGTTAGTTGTTTTAAGTCTCATAGCAAGAAGATCAAGACCATTCATTTTTTAGGTGGCACGGACTATGAATCCGGACTATGGAATTCTTGTTTCGAATACTTGGAGGAAAACATTAGGGAATATTCTGCATAAACTCAAGCATATTGTTGATGAATCCACCAAATTTAATGAGGAGACCTTCGAAAACATCTTTTGTCATAAACAAATTATTGAAGCCAAGTTAAAAGGTGTGAATGGGAACCTTGGTGTTAGATATACTTCAAATACGACTTATCTTGAGAAGGAATTGGAGAATCAACATGGCTTGGTTCTTACTCAGGAGGAGATGTTGTGGTAAATTCCAAAGAACAGTGGGTTAAATTGGCAATAGTAATACAAATTTTTTCACACTCAAACCTTGATAAGAAGGAGCATGAATACTCACGTGGTAGCAGCAATACTCCTCCTTCCTCTCCACCACCGCCTCCGACATGTCCACCACATCGTTGAACGTCCTTTGACAATTCGAACACCTCAATGTGCAATCCTGATGGCATCATTCATACTCGTGTTGGTACTAGAAAGGCACATTGTTCAAAACAACATATTGTTGGCGGCCTCGTGGACCTCTTTGTGAATTTGGACTCGTCGTGGGTTACGTTGTTGTTTCATTCTCTTTTGGTATTAGAGATGAGCTTTATACACCATGTTCAAATCTAATACACCATTCCAAAATTTTAAATGGCAAAAATACCTTTCTTTGTTTATAACAGTTGCTGATGGTGCAGAGTAAGTTTGTTCGCTTATTTTTGGTTTTAAGTGCAGTTTATGGTAGTGGTTCCCAGGTTTGTGTTATTGTTGTTGGAGGGGGTAGTTTTGGCTGGTGCTCTGGTGGTCGTGGAAGCTTTTACGTTGTTGGATTCGTCGGAGTCGCATTTTGCTGGTGCTGTTGGAGGTGAGTTTTTTTTTTTTTTTTTTAACTTATGGATTTTGTAGTCTGTATGGATTATACGGATTATGCAATCCGCATGTTTCATATAATCCATATGACAAAATTAATTTAATAAAAATTATGGAATATTAATTAAAAAAGATTTTAGTTATTAAAAAATTAAGTAGATGAAAATAGATAATAGTTGTAATTAATAGGAATGCATTACTATAGGTAAATTGGATAGTTTCTGTTGTAATGATTTTTTTTTGTTGATTTACATATACAAAATTTATTTAAAATTATAAAATATTTATTAAAATATTATTTTAATTATTAAAAAATAAGTAGGTGAAAATAGATATTAGTTGTAATTTATGAGAATGCATTAATTGAATAGTTTGTGTTGTAATGATTTTTTGTTGTTGATTTACATAGAAAAAACTTAATTAAAATTATGAAATATTTATTAAAAAATAATTTTGATTATTAAAAGATAAGTAGGTTAAAATTGAAATTAGTTGTATATTAGAATGTATTTTTATGATATATTAAATTTTGTAATGAACAATTTATTTGATATTGTTTTAATTTGTAATATTGATGCTGATAAAAAATGTATAGGATTTGTTTTATAATATCAATATAATATTGTTAACTATTATTATAATGCGTTGGTTTTGTCACTTATTTAAATTCATTGTCATTTGTTAATATGGACAACGATTAGTGGATGTTTGATAACATTGTGTCTGAAGAAATTAATATGAATGAAGACATTGGAGATGAACCTAATGCGTTTGGAAATATTAAATTTTCAGTCGATTGTTCTGCAGTCTTCAATACTTCTGAGATATTTATATTATTTTGAATTTGGTTAAAGTTCTTAAATAGATGATTTATGGACCTTAGACAATTTTTATCGATTTTTGTAGGTGTTCCCTTCCCGTGAGGATGTATTAAAATGGGCTCGAACTGTTGCATATGAGAAAATGATTTTGTAGCTGTCATAATGAGGTCGGACATGTCAATTGGAAAGAAGGGAAGAACATCATTTGTTTTAATTGGTGGTGAAAGGAGTGAAAAGTATAGAGCATTCAACAAACATATGGTACCTACAGTGACTAGCACTAGAAAATGTAATTGTCCGTTTCAGCTGCGAGACAAACCAGTCCCGGGAGGTGAAGGATGGATGGTGAAATTATTATGTGGCACTCATAATCATACTTTGGCAAAGTCATTATGTGGACACCTATATGCTGGTCGACGAACAGAGGATAAGAAGATTATTGTTACCGATATGACAAGGTCGATGGTGAAACCAAAGAATATTCTTCTAACTTTGAAGGATCACAATGCCAATAATTGTACATCTTTGAAGCAAGCATACAATGCAAGATATACATAACGCACATGTATCAGAGAAGGTAATACTGAATTGCAACAATTAGTGAAACTTCTTGAATGTGATAAATATATTCATTGGCATAGAGTGAAAGATGAAAATGTCATACATGACCTATTTTGGACACATCTGGATGCAATGAAGTTTAGCAACGCATATCATGTTGTCTTCCTGATAGACAACACATACAAAACAAATAGGTATAGACTTCATTTACTTGACATTGTGGGTGTGACTCCTACTGGGATGATATTCTCAGCTGCATTTGCTTATTTAGAAGTCAAACGTATAAACAATATTGTTTGGGCACTAAAACGATTTAGAGACATTTTTATGAAAAGTCATTTTTTCCCAAAGGTCATTGTCACTGATAGAGATTTAACATTGATGAATGCAGTGAAAATTGTATTCCCTAGGTCAACTAATTTACTTTGTCGGTTCCACATTGACAAGAATGTGAAGGAAAAATATAAAACTTTTATCTGACAGAGTAACGCATGGGACTATGTCATGGAAGCTTAGGGGAGTCTTGTGGATTGTGCTACTTGAAAAACAAAGGAACACTTCAAAACAACCAAGAGGGGGGTGAATTAGTTGAACCTTGGCCAATTAAAATTTTAAAATCAGAGTTACCACAGGATCTTTATCACTTTCAAAATTGTTTCAAACCCAAGATTCAATATTCAATCAACTTCCCTTTCCAAGAACAATAGAAAACATAGTATAACTTTCTGTGCAATGAAATTGATTCACAAACAAAGCAATTTAGAGATTTAACAAATGAGAACAGAGAATAGCCACAGATTTTTATACTGGTTCACCTCAAACCCTATGAGGCTACATCCAGTTCTTCCACTCAACACTAAGTGGAGTTCTACTATTGCAAAAAAATCTTACAAGCAATTTTACAAGCCTCTCTTTATCAACCCTAGATAAAGTTCAGAAGTCTAAAACCCTTTTAGACCCTTAGAGACCAAAACCCACACTGAGAACACTACTCAGCTGTTCTTAGAGAAACACTATCTCTACACTTGCAAGAAACCCATTTACAATAGACTATCCTTTAAAAAAAAGATCAAAAGAACAGTTTTACACCTTCAAAGACAAGGAAAGATATCACCTGATAATCTAAGAATGCATGCACATGAATGAATCAACTGATTGAATTACAGATTACCAACTCAATGCATTCCTTTCCTATGCTTTGAATGAACAATGATTCTTCACCTTCTTGATTCAATAACCCATATGAATTTGTGAAGACTCAATGTGTTTAGAAGTCAGAGAATGTCACCAATGAAAGCTCAGAACGTTTGTGAATGCTTAGAA
>PYAF01000690.1:7561-44755 GCA_007407185.1 Glycine tomentella | reverse complement strand
AATGCATGCACATGAATGAATCAACTGATTGAATTACAGATTACCAACTCAATGCATTCCTTTCCTATGCTTTGAATGAACAATGATTCTTCACCTTCTTGATTCAATAACCCATATGAATTTGTGAAGACTCAATGTGTTTAGAAGTCAGAGAATGTCACCAATGAAAGCTCAGAACGTTTGTGAATGCTTAGAACTCAAAAAATTCAAAAGACACGAAGTTTCAAACCTCAGTCAAGAGGTTCCTTTTATAACAGAATTTTTTAACTGAAAATAATCGATTAAACCTGCTCCAGTAATCGATTAAATCAAGATAGTAATGGATTAAAATGTTCATTGTAATTCCAGAATTCCAAGAACGAACCATTTAATCGATTATTCCGATACGTAATCGATTAAGACAGAGCCACAATTTTTTAAATGCATTCAGTAATCGATTACCAATTCTCGTAATCGATTAAGACAGAGAGTTCTATTTCTGATAAAAACGCCTAAGTAATCGATTAATTCGTGATGTAATCGATTACAATGTTCATAAATTGTTTTCTAAAGGCAGGAAGAACAAAATAATCTATTCCATTAGCCTTGTAATCGATTACTTCAGTAAGGTTTCATTTTTCCAAAAACTTAGCTTATTAAAACCTTTCATGTGACTTCTCTTTAATTAATTCATTTAATCTAACAATCCTAGATAAATGAATGATGCATGATATGCACAATTGGATTATCAGATCATATACTTCCTTTTACATTAATCAAATTATCTTCAAGCTTTCCATGGAACTTTTCCTTTGAGCATGTTGAACCACAAAATCTTGAAGCTTTGATCTTTGTTCATTGATGCTTGGCTTCACTTCAATCAACACTACTGAGAATCAATATGTTGACTGCCTTACGATGTTTGAAGTTGCGTGTTTGCCATGACCAACGTTTGTTGATTACGATGAAAGACACATTGTTGAATCCACACAAAGAAAAATTTGTAACAACATGGACAAAACAAGTTGTGCATTTAGGTAACACGAAAACTAACAGGTTAGAAAATCTTTCGAATTTTTTTAATTGTAAATTGAATAACCTCGATGTGGGGGATTGTTGCTCACTCAAATTCATATACTATTGCAGAATAGTTTTGGAGATCTTTGTAGTGTATGTGATGCAATGAACAACAAGTTGACCTTGCAACATAGTGACATAAAGGCATCTTTGGAGAGAAACACACATGTGGTAGGTCATGTGTTTAAAGTAATGTTGTACAAAAGACTAATTAGCATGGTCTCAAGGTATCTGTTAAACCAAATAGCTGCGGAGTTGAGCGAGTCCATTATGCTGGCAAAAACAGTACTCGTTGTGGATGTGTTATGAGAACTACACATGGTCTGCCTTGTGCATGTGAGCTAGCTAAGTATGTTGTTGGGAGTATACCGCTTGAGACAGTTCATGTTTTTTTGGCAGAGTTTAAGTTTTGAAGATCAAGGTTTGGATGAGTGCGAAGTCTACATAGCTAAAGAGATGGAAGCCATATCTTCGCGTTTTGAAAAGCTTGACTTGTGTGGCAAAGTGACTCTAAAGAAAAAACTGAAAGAACTTGCATTTCCTGACCAAAATTCAATGTGTCCTCCTCCTGAAAAGGCCAAAACAAAAGGTACTCAACAGAAACAAGTCTCACAACACACAAGATCAACCAAGCGGAATCCGTCTTACTTTGAGTATGTTGATGAATTACATTCTGTTCCACACAAAAATGGTCTGCTTCATCATCAAATCACACAAATTCAAAGAGGAAGATGCCTATGCTGGATCAATTTCATACATCTATGCACGATTTCATTCTAAACATTATTGATATTAAAGCTGATGGTAATTGTGGATTTCGTGTAATTGCTGCCTTGATAGGATATGGTGAAGATTCTTGGTCTTTGGTACACAATCATATGCTCAAAGAACTTGCATAATGGTCTGATGAACATATTGTCTTGTTTGGTGGGTTACATAGATTTGAGCACTTGAAACGGTCGCTACTTGTTGATGGATTGTCAAAGGTAAACTTTTATGTTATGTCAATACTTTGAATTCATTTTTTATTTACTTATATTTGCATCATTCTTTGTTATGTACAGGTAACCATTGACAAAACTAAATGTTAAATCATAAAAGTTATAAAGTCAACAACATTAACTACAATCATATTTGGCCTTGTCCACCAACATGTCTCTCATGCGTCTGCCTCGTCCGTCTAGACCGCACATACACACATCCTTATTCAGTAACACCACAGACTAATTGCAGAAGCTGTTGTGTTGTGGAGTACGCATCGGTGCCAGTAGTAACCATATGCATGTCTATCATATTTTGTAAGCCATCTGCTATCCTTTGGCACATAGCCTGAGACAACGACAAAAACATTATATATTAAACACACATGGTTAGTAAATTTATATTTATACAATTGAAAACAATTAGTTTGACAATAGTTTCATACACAACATGTCAAGGCTCCTGAGAATCAAGCGATGGTCTCGAAGATGGAGGTGGAATTGGTACTAGGTCATCATTATGCACATGTGGGGGATCCAGTACACTATGATGCTCAGTCGGAGGATGTCTAACAGGCTCACCAATTTGTGGGGGAGTCATGAATAGGTGGGATACATGATAAAATCAGTCCATATACCCAACCACTGATTGACTGAAATGAGTAACCAAGTCTATGGTCAATGCTAGGTGATGTGAAAACTGCATCCATCTTTCATCAACCTCCTCTTTGGATGGCGATTCAATGCTTTGAATTTGTGGAATTAGTTGAACAAATCCAAACTGCTTGAGCACCCTCTCTGGTAAAAGTCTGACAACATGCAGTCCCCATCAAATATGCCCAGAGAATAGAAAAATTATGTCAAACTCTCTATGCGCAGGGTGATCGTCGTATGGAGTCCAACAAACATAGTCCAGCATCAACCTATCTAATCGCCTATGATAGGTGATCACCGGTAATGCCTGCGCACCCTTCCAATGACATGCACGTGGTTGCCTCTCCTGGTAGTTCTGATCTGCAGTGACATTTCAATTGTTGGGAAATGTTCATAGATCCAACACTACAAATGAATATACAACGTCAACATATTATGGTCAAAGTTTTAACCAATTTATTCCTATGGATAAGTATGACAAGAGTCAAAAGCGTTACCTGCAACATCGTGATATAACTGGCTAGATGTTTGTCATGGTGCTGACATGCATAGTTAAGATTAACATACATGTGAACCAGAGCAGCCGCACCCCAAGCATATCCTCCAGATTGATCCAGATCACGAAATGCCTCGAAGAATACCACATTGATATGTGTGGCACTCTTGTTTGCAAAGAGTGTGCACCTGACCAAATGAATCAAATAGGCTATGGCTGTTGCTATCCACTTCCTCGCCTGACATTTCGCAGCATACATATCTCGCAATCAAGACAGTCGAACATCTACCCCATGGCATTGCTCCGTCTCCGCTCCAACTTCTTCTACAGATACCTCAAGTAATTCAACAAGTAACATTACTGCCTGTCCAACATCAATTACCTCATACATAAGAAAGCTCCCATGATTGGGAGATGCAACATGGAAACGACATCATCCAAAGTGATAGTCAAGTCCCCTACGGGAAAATGAAAGCTGCTGGCATCAGAGTGTCATCTCTCCACAAAAGTCGAGAGCAATACCCTGTCTCCGGTCTTGACTGAGCATGAAATCAAAGGGGTTAAGCCCGTGCCAGCAACTAATCCTTCAATCTCAGGTGCAGGCCTCCCAAATTTATGAATTTTTCTTCCGTGAGACACCAATTTTAACTCAGGACGTTCCTGTAAACAAATTACATCAATGACAGTCGTTGCTACTAAAAAATAATTGCACTTTGTTTGTAATGAAACATATAACTACCTGCCACTCCCACACTCGAAGAGCCACATGTTCAGCGTACTTTGTCAACACTGATTGGTCCTCTGGCCCACCTGGAAAAGCTTGTATTTCATCACCTGCATCATCCATGACAGGAATGTCATGCTTCACACGTCGGTCTTGAACAGGAGGATCCTCATCAACAGAAGTCCCTGCATGTCGATCCTAAGCAGGAGGATCCTCATCAACAACAACCCCTGCCCGTTGTCTTCTGACAGATGCCGTCAACCTACGACGTTCAAGGGCTTCCTCTTTATTTCGACAAATGTCTCTACCAAGTGCTCTATCTATAACTCGCCCTAAAGCCCGACGCAATCCCTTGATTTTAACCATAATCTGTGGTACTATTTGCTTAATTGTTAGTGTCACACTTCAAACCAACCAACAATGAAAATAAAACCAAAGTACTTGCAAAACACCAAACTTGAAAAACTTAACGACATACATATAAGAATAACAAATAAATATCCTTAAATTAATATAACAACTATGTAATCAACTTAACTATAACTTTTTAGTTACTTAAACTACTTTATGTATGGACTGTGTTTTATAAATGCTGACAGGCATAAGCTTTGTCATATGACCCTCGAACAATGTCCTACTCCATGCATGGACTTATGATATTATTATCAAACACTGTAGTCCACAGGGTTTTTTAATTGACATGGATACAATCCTAAGGCCAAGGGGTTTCATCATTATCCATCATAAGCGTTAATTGGTGGAGTGTAAAAAGAACTAGTTGTCAGCATTGCACTACGAGGCAGTGACCATATATGATGTAGATGATATGATAATGTGCTTATAATAAAAAAAAACGACGTGGCTCACAAGTGAAAGCATCAACGTGTCTCAATAGTGTCATAAAATTCACTAATAACTTAGCAGTGCTACGTCTATATATATAGGTATACTATGTACCTCTATTCATAAGGCCTAAACAATCAGTGCAGCTTTGTTCCTAAGACCTAAGCTTTCAGTCTCTTTCTCTTCATAAGTTTAAAACATCTTGTTTTTTAGATGATCCATATACAACAACAATATTATAAAACTCATGTGTTTTTTTCTAGTTACTTTGTTCTCTATTTCTATTTAATAGAATCTTTAGGAAAAAAAATAAATTTTCCATCGAGCCAATAATCACTACTATTATCATTACTACAACATTTAATTATCTAATCTAATTTCATGAACTTTCCTAAGGGCTAAAATATGTAAAATAACTAATAAACAACAAATAATTTAACATTGTAATATATATAATTAAAAATTAAATCTAATTATATTGAATAATTAAAAAAACATTACAGATTGGAAAATCTGTATGAGGGAAATGGATTGGCGAATCCGTAAACTTCATACGGATTCAACTCAATTCGTACCAAGTTTAAGGATTGACCAATTCGTAACATCCACAATCTGTAATCAAGCGAAAACAAAGGACCACTCACGACGAACGGAGGAAGCGAGCACCAATCAACCACCACGAGAGTAAATCACCAACAACGAACGCCAACAACGACGACAAAGCTGAACCAAAATCCTAAAAGAGGAATGAGTGAGGTGCACCAGAAAACGAAAATCACAAAAGATGCAGAAGACGAATGAGGTGCGTGAAGAAGAAAATAAACAGTGATAGACTTAAACTTATAAGGTGCGTTGTTTATGGAATTCCATTGTATTCTTCTGGGTGTATTAGATTTTTTACTGCTGTATAAAACTCAATCAACCCTTGTATTATGAGGGGAAGTGAAAGTCACTATATGGCAGAAAGTGAGGATTTTATGTTAGTTTTGAGCAAAGTCCCCCAGTTTGAAATTTGACGATGAACATGTTCCTTTTATAATTAAGGTGAGACATTTGGATTTTATGAAGTTTTTGAAAATATATTCGCTTTTGAATACTAAAAAAGCGAATGTTAATAATTTCAATTTTTTTATTTTCATTTTTATTTGATTTTTTTATATTAAAGACAATCCTAATTGGGACATATTTGGACACTAAATATAGACATCACTTCCAACGAAAATTTGAACATTGATTTGTCAAGTGGTGAGGGATAAGTCGATTCCAATAATTTTAAGATCAGATCAAATAATTTTACCTAAATATCAATCCAAATTGAACAACAAATACTCGCAATTTTTACGGCCAAAAGTAGAATATGAATATTAATTTGTCAATGGAATCAGATGTTGCAACTTGTGCACCTAGTTGAACTGAACCGGTAAGCTGCGTTTTAAGTTACTTCCATTAACTAACCCAAGCAAAACTGCAGGAAAAGTATACTAAAAAAATAATTACTACATACAAACATAACGTGCAAGCAGAGTGACAAATACATACATTGTACATAACATTACAGAGAATTTGCTTCCCCAAGAATAAAGCAAGCCAGACGGAAATGCAATACCACTTGACCAAACTCCCGCAGAGCATCAGACATTTAGCACAGGCACCTCCATACAAGTTAAGAACCATCCAGCCCCCTTCAAAGGTCATGTTCTCACATCTCTGGGTGCACCCCCTTTTTCGAGCTCACCCACCAAATCCTTAAGAGATGGAACCTTAGTAGCCAAGGTCCTGTATAATCTAGAAAATCGTGCCCGAGTTCCATCTGCAGTCCTTGCTAGAGCCAGCAAGCTTAGAGCCTCGGGTAGTTCATTAAATATTTGTTTCATTTCATCCAAGCTCATATTTTCCAAAACGGAGGGTCTAGGGGCAACCCTCACAATTTCACCACCTTTTGGTTCCTGAACTCGTGCGTCGGCTTTAATGACTAGTTCTGAATTAGAGTTTGCACCACATTTTATTATAAATGGTGAGGTCGAGCCAGTATTAAATTGGAGTACATTCCACTGTGTAACGTCAGTTTCAGATCCAGAGCCCAGATCTGTTGATGGCTTGCGACCATGAGGTATATCTTGAATGGGGTCATCTTCTTCAGGAATTGACTGTATCACAACAAAATAAAGGATTCAGGCATCAAAGAAAATCAATCCAAGTTAATTTTCATCCGTTGAGTCCTTTAGCATATTATAACATTGTTACCAACTCGGACAATGGAAGAAAGAAGTTAAGCATACAATACACAATATTTCGCATACCTCAACCATGTAGCGAGCATCTGCAATGTGCCTCTGAGCACATGGATGATCAATTTCAAGAAGCGAAGGCATCTGTTCTGTTAATTCATTAAGAGAAGCAAGCATCGTTTTTTTCTTACTTTTGCTCAAGATGTTCACGGAAGAAAGTCTTATTATATCCTGTTTAAATAAAGCGTTGAATTATTGATAATATCCAATCAGTACACTAACTTTCGAAAATAGATTTGAACAATAATATAAAAACCTTGATTTGCTTTAATATGCTATCAAGCGAAATAAGAGATGCTAATCGTGCATCTTCAGCTGCAGTAGAAGGATTCTGAATAGGGGAACCACCATTTTCTAACGTCAATAAAGCTATATCACTTTTCATTTGTTGCAAAATCTGATAAAAGAAAAAAGAAGAAATCAATGTCAGTGCACATAAACAAATCATTTAAGATAACGAGCAGAAAGATCCTTCTTTGGAATAGTTTTTAAAACCTGATCTTACCACAGACAATGTAAATATCACTATGTCTGGATTGATAATCTATAAAAAAGACCAAAGAATACGAACTAAATAAACAAAAATAGCCATCTATTCTTAATCACAAGATATCAAATACAGATGGACCTTCAACCTAAGACTACTACCTCCTTTAACCAAAATTGAAAATATAGGAAAACTCTCAAGTCCCATATCGGCTAGAAATAGTGTCAAAATAAAGTATTTCAGTGGAGCTTGTAGAGGGCAACCCTAACCCCATGAGCTAACTTTTAGGGTTGAGTTAGGCATTAATTCACATTCTAAAATGGTATTATAGTCAATCCTAGATTTATTAAATGAGCCACCCACCATGTTATTCACGTACGAAGTCCAAAAGTGTTGGGCGTGAGGGGTGTATTAGGAAAAACCCAAGTCCCACATCGGTTAGAGATAGTGCCAAGATAGAGTATATAAATGGAGGGCAACTTTCACACCATGACCTAATTTTTAGAGTTGAGTTAAGCCTAAACTCACATTCTAAGAGAAACTACAAACAATTGTACACATAAAATCTCTTCCGACCTAGAAGCATAACAAAAATGAATTTTTATTGAGTTGGACAGCATCTGTGTTATTCTACCAAAATGATTCATTTCATGGAATAGAATTTCATCTTTATAACATTCCACTACAACATACTTCTTTAATAAGACAATACATGAGAATGATGAAGAATGTTATTTTTTAATACTAGGACCAAGAATGTTAATTCTAGGTAAACTATAAAAGATGTTTGGTTAGAATTCAATATCTTAATATATAACTGACTAAAATATGGTTTTCGTCCCTGTAAAATACCCAAAGTTTGCTTTTAGTCCCTGCACAATTTTTTGTCTGTTTTACATCCTCGCAAAATTAAAACGTGACTTTTTGGTCCGGAGCTAGGTTTGGATGAATCCAAATCTATCTGAGCCTACATGACATTAGTTAAATTTTAAAATGTAATTTCTAGGGATTAAAAAAACCCCACAAATTAATGCTCAGCTTCACCATCCTCAACTAACCACTCTTTGTCCCTCTTAATGCTAACACAAAAATGTCACCACCGCGCACACATGATGCTCATGGCTGCTACTGCACCTTCTTTCTCTTCACTATCATTCCATTATTCCTTACATATGCCAGCAGAGACCAGAGAAACTCCACCCCCAACTCCCAATGGTAGTAGCGACATTACTCCACCGCCCCAAGAGAACAACCCCTCCTCGTCAACGTTCAGACCAGGTATAGCGTGCGGTGGTGGTGTGCATTTTGACCACCATAATCTCCCTCACGTCCCTCCTCCTCTACATCAAACACTGCAACGTAGGCAACACTGACGACAGCGATGAAGAAGCATTTGTCGGAGCTTCGGGTATCCGACGAACGGTGGAGCTATTCTTTTCCGTGCTCTCTCTCTCTCTCTCTCTCTCTCTCTCTCTCTCTCTCTTGCATTTGATTTGCGTCTTTGCCGGAAAATTGTAGATGATTCGGGCCAAGCTGGAGGGGCTTCACGACAATCTAATCACCGTAGAGAACTGCGACTCCAGTGAGAGCCCATTGTTGTCGTGGCTGCCAGTGGCGGAGTGCCATGATCTGTCAGCGTTGCGTGGACGCAATTTGGACATGGCGTTTGCAAAGCTCAATACTTACACGAAGAAGCTCAATGAGATATACAAAACGGGAAATTATTTAAAAAATTTGTGGCAGCTTTTTTGTATTTTGTGGGGGAATTTTAACCTCCAGAAATTATATTTTAAAATTAATTTAAATAAAAAAATTCCATATAGGTCTGGATTCATCCAAACTTAGCTTCAGGCCAAATAGTCACATTTTAATTTTTCAAAGACAAACAAACAAAAAAAATTGTGAGGACTAAAACCGAACTTTGAATATTATACAGGGACAAAAAACACATTTTAGCCTATATAATTTGGTAAAACTCAAATGATAGGATAAAAGATTGGAAGTGGAAAGGGAAATTAATATTTTGGTTACAAGATAACTTAAAATTGTCATGGCAAATCAAAATACTTACCAATTGGCATGGGAACAAAAATCAAGCAAAATATGGGATCACCACACTCTCAACTTCCCTTTTCCAAGATTATAATTATACACCATGGGAAAAAAAGCCTCAAAATAATGTTTTCTTTTTCTTTTCCTTATTCAATTTCATTAAATGTTAAAACTTTCCGAGTTTCCTCCAAGCAAAATAAAATGCAAAAAAATTATTAAAAAAGAGTTGAGGCTATGATATTTCAATATAAGCAAATGAAGAACCCTAATATGCCAATATCAAACCATTGGATGATATCTTCTCATGCAACTTGATTGAATCATGGATGATATCAAACCATTAGTTAGAATATCTCATATTGTCTATATTATATCTTTCTTAACTTATCTAAATATTTATCTCTCCAGATTAGTTTCTCTATTTTACTAATTTCATGTTTTCTGATACTTTATGATTCATTACCTTAGGATTATTAGTATAAATAGGCATGAGTGCATTAGGTTTTATCATCACATTATATCTTATACAAGTAAATATTATTTAAACTCGGTTTTCTCTCGATTCTCTCCCTCTATTATCTAAAACCCCATAATTGCAACAATTATCTTAGATGATCACTTTGGAGTAGTTTCAATTTCATTATTTTGTAATTTGATTCATTATGATTTGATCAGGATAAGGAGTCCAAGAATGCTATAAACAAGGGCTAGTGCTTTGTCTTCTGTAATGTATCATTATACATCATAGATAAATATCATTTTCTATAAATATTATCTAACTGCTTTTTCCTACAATCCTACCTAAATACTTTCACTCTTTCAGCTATACTATATTTTTTTTTATCAGCAAAGATAATATATATATTAGGTAAAACAGTACAAGAAGTACTGCAGAGCATACAGCCTAGCAAGAACAAAAGTAGAATCTAGGTGGCTTAGAACATGAAAAGCATGAAGGAAGAGTCTGACTTAAGACTAGGGTAACAAAAGGAAAAAATACATCTTAGGCCCTCCCCTGAAAACCAAAACAGTCCTTCATGTGACTGGACCAATAATGAAAAGGAAAATCAAATCCTATCTCCAAATTTTTGAGCCAGGACCAGCAGAAAAATATACTATCCTCCACCAACTTCTGACCATTAAAGACTTCGTTGTGGAAGACAATTCTATTCCTATGGTGCCAAATACTCCATGTTAAAGCGATCCACCAAATCTGCCATCTGTGTAATCTATTTCCTTTAAGGTGACAAAAGGACTGTTGACGAAAATGTTCTCTAGGGACATCCGAATACACCCCTACAATATTGACCCATGACCTAGCTTCCCACCACAACGGCAAAATGCTATGACAGGTGAAAAATAGGTGAGCTGCATCCTCCTCGTGGCTTCTACTGAAAGGGCAAGAGGCATCAGTGATTTCCATGTTTCGTCTTCTTAAATTCAGCTTCGTAGGCAATCTTTCCTTCAATAGTCTTCAAGCAAAACACGTAACTTTAGAAGGGATTTTTAACTTCCATAAATCCTTGAACACCTCATCTTGGTTCTGCCTTGTGTCTTCCTTACATAGTAATCTATATGCGCTCTCCACTGAATATATCCCGCTTGGAACTCCCAACCATAACCATGAATCTGGTTGAAACGCATGTATCACCACCCCCTGAATTTCCTCCAAAAATGAGAATGTTGGACTTTCAGCTATACTATATGATAGTGAATGTTGGACTTTAAATGGACAACATGAGAGAAAAGTGGGAGTAGCAGAAATGAGAATGTTAAGATGGATGTGTCGTCATACAAGAAATGATAGAATACAAAATGATTATGTATAAGAAAAGATTAGTGTAGCACCAATTGAGGAAAAAATGACAGAAAACCGGTTAAGGTGGTTTGGGCATGTACAATGAAGGCCACAAGAGGTGCCAATTAGAAGAGTAGATTGCATGATTTTTAGAACGGTGAAAAGGAGACCAAAAAGAACGTTGGAGAAAATCATCAAGGGAGATCAAGATTCAAGCTAAATAATATTCCTAAAACTTTGGTTTTTAACCGTGTCGAATGGCGTCGTGTGATCTATGTAGCCGACCTCACCTAGTGGGATAAGGCTTTGTTGTTGTCTTTTCCTACCTAAATTCCTATAATTTTGACGTTATATGATATATGAGTTTTACCATCCTTAGTAAACCAATCCAATCACTACACTACAGCCAAGTTTCCAAAGGTTTGAAGCTCTTTCTGTTTGATATTTTATTATCATAATTTTCGGTGATTGTCTTTGTCTATGCTCTATTCCCAGCATTGATGGGGAGAGCAAGAATGATGAATTTAAACCTTTTCACTGAGAATTAGTCCTATAGTTCCATTGATGATAATATAATGGTGGCTAATATGGGTTGTGACTTGCACGGCCCCCAATAATGCACACAATTTAATTCATGTCTTCATTCTATATGCCCTGTCCTACCATAGGTTGGAGAGTTTTGTTTATACAACTAGAACTTGTTACCAACATTATCAGGTCAAAAGGCAACAGCTTTTTAATTGCCCAAAAGGCTCTATGTGAAACTATAATGTACAGAGATGAGAGAGAAATAGTGAGTGGGTTAGAGTGAATCACGGGTAGATTTAGGGAGAGGACTAAGGATAGCTCATGTCTCAACTTTGCCGGAAAAGGGTACAGTCAACAACACTTGATGGCAGCGGAGGCACGAAGATGGGGAGGTAATAGGAAAAATTGGAGGGATGCGGCAGATGTCACGTCCTTCTACTTCACACGGTTTCCTGAAGAGATGGGTGAAAGAGATTTGTGGTTTGAATTCAAAAAATGGGGAGATGTGAGGGAGATTTTCATTGCAAAACACAGAAACAGGCATGGAAGAAGATACGGTTTTGCGCGGTTTAAAGGTGTCAAAGATATTAGTAAACTTGAAAGGCTGTTAGATAACTTGGTCGTGGGTGGTCTTAAGCTCCATGTGAACCTCCCCAAACATGACAAAGAATGGACGATGGGAGTGAAAACAAACACGAACGAGCAGCACAATAAGGAGATTACTGAGGTGAAGGAGGCAGCCAAGGATAAAGGCAAGGGTAAAGTAGGTGTGGTTCAAGTGGGTACGTCAGGAGTAAAGCAATATCAGCAGAATCGTAATGCCTCCTTTGCACAAGTGGTTAAAACAGGCAAATATTTGCAGACAAGGAGGAGGCCTGTGCTACAAGCAATGGGTAGGCCTTCCCAGTCGTATGTTCAGTTATTCATTCCTATGGAAAACTGGAAATGGTGTTGTGAAGCTTAGGTTGGCAGATTAAGGAATCTAACGACAATTGAGAGAACTGAAGAAGAACTTCTGTGTGATGGTGGCGAGGATATCAAACCTAAGTACCTGGACGACGATATGGTCTTACTCATGGGACTTAGTGACTCCAAAGCAGAAGAAATGCATAGGGAGGCAGAAGAAACGGGTGCGTCCTTGTTCAATTCTTTGGAAAAATGGAGCCCAAATTTAAGGACTGGATATAGGTTGGTATGGATTTTATGCTGGGGTATTCCACTTCATGCATGGGATAGGGATTGTATCAAAAAGATTGTTGCAGGGATAGGTAAAGCAGTAGAACTGGATGATGACACTGATGATCTTCACCGCTTGGACAGGGCACGGGTGTTAATCAAAACACCTTGGCAGCCCACGATCAACCACAAGATCGTGGCTACCATCAATGGGTCAGAATACAACATTAGCATCGTTGAGGAGACATGTTTCAACTCTTACAAGTGTTTCATGGGGGAGATACACCTCATCGAATTTCTTTTTGATTGAGTTCCAAGCTTAAGAGCCGAATTAGCCATTGGGATTGGTGTAAGGAGGAGATTCAGTTTGATGACAGTGTGGTCGACGCCGGCTAGTCATCGGGGGGCAGTTTCGTTGCTGAAACTCCGATGTTAGCTACGGTGGTGGGCGCAGGTAGGGATGTAGACGGTAAGAGCGGGGAAGAAAAGGAAATACCCGCGGGTCATTGCCTCGAGCAGGATCAGCTGGTCCATCAACTATGCTCTGACAGTAGGCACAGTTCTCGGGCTGAAGCTACGCACGCTTTCGGCAATGGTCTGTACCCTGCACTCACGGACGAGGAACAAAACAGTGACACCTACGTGGTTGGGCAGGAGGTAGGTGAAGATGTGGCTGGAGCTGTCACGGATTTGGGGGTGAGAGAGAGGGACGTCAGGGATTCAGGAGCAAAAAAAGCTGAAAGAAGAAGCTTGGTGAGAGACCCACCCATGCCAGAAATCGTAAAGCAGATGAAGGCATGTGAGGGTGTAGGGGATATGGACGTTGCAACCTCTTATGTGGGTCCAGTGAACAGAAGCTTAGATGAAGGTAAAAGCAGCATACTGGGCCACAAAGAAATTGGGCCCAATTTGTTCAGAAATCCAATTGATAATCAGTGGAAGGTTTACTCTAGGAGTAAGGGGTGCAAAAAGGATTCTGGGCCCAATAGAACAATTGACAAGCAAAACGGGCTCACTAATCAGCAGACCCTTGAGAAAGGCAAGGAAGCTATTGTTTTACAGCCTTATTCGTCTCCAACAATGGCGAGTGTTAGTGGCTTAAAGGATATTGCTGGCTGGGGGGATAGGCAATTAGAAATCAATTCTCCCAAGAAGATAATGTCAGCTGGAAGCCCTGTAAATTGTGACTGGAAAAAAGAAGCAGGTGGTGAATGGAAGCTGGCAAAATTATTAGGACTAAACTGTTGTAACCAGGCTGATATGATGAAAGCAATGTCTGACTTGGAAGAAAGAGAAAGAGACTTGGCTGAGGTCCTGAGGTTGGGAAACAGCGAAGACAATCAACAAAGATTATATCATACAACATGAGAGGGTTGGGCAGGGGGGTTAAGTGGGCTGCAATTAGAAAAATGGTGGTAAAAGAAAGGGTGGACATGCTGTGTTTGCAGGAGACTAAAAAAGGTAATATTGATATTAAGGTATGCCAAGCACTGTGGGGTGACTCTGAGGTCAGGTGGGAATTTTTGTCAGCGAGCAACAGAGCTAGTGGTGTACTTTGCATTTGGAATGAGGAGGTGTTCAAACTAGAAAATAAGATGCTAGGCAGTGGATTTATATACCTGGAAGGCATATGGGTAGCAGACGGTACTAAAGTTGTAATCGTGAATGTATACTCACCATGCGAGGCATCCTTGAAAAGGAACCTATGGGAAGATATCAGGCAATTGAGAAATGCAAACATGGGAGGCTTATGGTGTATATTGGGAGACTTCAACAACATCAAAAGATCTTATGAAAGAATGGGGATTTGCCAGAGATTTCAAGATGAAGGCATGATGAAGGAATTCAATGATTGGATCGCAGAACTGGAGATTGATGAAGTACCATGTGTTGGGCGTAAATTTACTTGGTACAGGCCAAATGGGACTGCCAAAAGTAGACTTGATAGAGCCCTAGTATCTGCTGAATGGCTCGACAAATGGCAGGGCACTACTCAGTTTATAATGGACCGAAATTTCTCGGATCATTGCCTATTCTGTTGAGATTGCCAAAAGTAGACTTGATAGAGCCCTAGTATCTGCTGAATGGCTCGACAAATGGCAGGGCACTACTCAGTTTATAATGGACCGAAATTTCTCGGATCATTGCCTATTCTGTTGAGATCATCTTTGGCTGATTAGGGCCCAAAGCCATTCAGGGTATTAGATTACTGGTTTCAGGACAAATCTTTCAGGAAGGTTGTATGTGATAGCTGGAATTCAAATGTGGTCAGTGGTTGGGGGGGATATGGCGATATGCATTAAAAGAAAAGCTCAAAGGTTTGAAGCAAAAGCTGAAAGCCTGGAACAAATCCCAATTTGGGGATGTTCAGCAGAAACTGAAGAAAATAGAAGCGGAGCTCAACAGAATAGAAATTGTTGGTGACGATAGACATTTGACTGATGATGAGATAAAGAGAAGAAAGCAGTTGCAGGAGGAGCTGTGGGATGCCGCTTTGTCGAACGCCTCAATACTAAGACAAAAAGCTAGGACTAGATGGATGAAGGAGGGGGACTGCAATTCAAGATTCTTTCACTTGACTGTAAACTGGAAGCGCAGAAATCATATGATGAGTGGAGTGCTGGCTGACGGGTGCTGGTTAGAGGAACCAAACAGGGTTAAGGAATATGTCAGATCTTTTTTCAACAACAGATTTGAAGAGCAGGCTCAGGTTAGACCTAATCTCGATGGTGTTAACTTCTTGACCATTGAACAACACAAGGAGGCTTTGATGGCACGTTTTGATGCAACTGAGGTGAGGAACGCTGTTTGGGCTTGTGGCAGTGAGAAGAGTCCTGGGCCAGACGGACTTAATTTTAAATTTATCAAAGAATTCTGGGATGTAATCAAATCAGAATTTCTTCGTTTTATGGACGAATTTTATGTGAACGGTGTCTTCCCAAAGGGTGGCAACACATCATTCGTAGCCATGATTCCTAAGGGACATGATCCACAGTGTCTGAATGATTATAGGCCTACCTCCCTTATAGGTTGTGCATATAAAATGGTGGCAAAGGTGTTATCTACTAGACTGAAAAAGGTGCTGCCTTCCCTCATTGACCACCGACAATATGCATTTATTGAAGGGAGGCATTTGTTGCATGGTGTGCTTATAGCAAATGAAGTGGTGGATGAGGCAAAAAGAAATAACAGAAGCTGCCTCATATTTAAAGTTGATTATGAAAAGGCATTCGACTCAGTTAGCTGGGAATTTTTGTCATACATGATGAAGCGGTTGGGATTCTGTTCTAGGTGGATTAAGTAGATTGAAGGGTGTTTAAAATCTGCATCTGTTTCTGTATTGATTAATGGAAACCCAATTGAGGAGTTCACTCCACAACGCGGACTCAAACAAGGAGACCCTCTAGCCCCATTCTTGTTCAATATTGTCGCGGAGGGCCTTACTGGAATGATGAGAGAAGCACAACAAAAGAATTTGTTTGAGGGTTATAAGGTGGGGAAGAAACAAGCTGATATCAGCATCTTACAATATGCTGATGACACCATATTTTTTGGGGCAGCATCGGTGGAAAATGTTAAAGCAATTAAGGTCATGTTGAGGAGCTTTGAATTGGTGTCAGGGCTGAAAATAAATTTTGCTAAGAGTAGTTTTGGGGCTTTTGGCGTGAATGAACAGTGGACTAGCAATGCTGCCTCTTACTTAAATTGTAGAATGTCGTTACCCTTTTCATATTTGTTTGTCCCTATTGGGGCCAATCCAAGACAAAGTGAGACATGGGATTCCCTAGTCAGGAAATATGAGCAGAAACTAGCAAATTGGAAACAGAAACACCTATCTTTTGGGGGAAGGGTGACACTGATAAAATCAGTTATAAATTCGATCCCTATTTTCCTGTTTTCTTTTTTCATGGTTCCAAAGAAGGTGATATCTAGGCTGGAGAGTCTGCAGTGAAGACTTTTGTGGGGTGGGAGTGCTGGTCAAAAAAAGGTTGCATGGGTTAGATGGGATTCGGTGTGCCAACCAAAAGAGTGCGGGGGTTTGGGCATTAAGGACTTAACTACATTCAATCATGCTTTGCTTGGGAAATGGTTTTGGAATATGTTTCATCAGCAGGATGATTTGTGGGTTCAAGTGCTGGATTCGAAATACGGAGGGTGGAGGAGCTTGGAAGGATCTAGGAGGTCTGGTAGGGAATCCATTTGGTGGAGGGATCTTAGTTTAGTATGCAATCTGACCAAGGAGGGGAATGGTTTCCAGAGTGGGTTATCTTGGAGTGTGGGTTGTGGATCGAAGGCGCTATTTTGGGAGGACAGTTGGAAGAATGAGGGAGTGCCGTTGAAGGAGAAGTATCCACGTCTGTATCACATTTCTCATCAACAACAAAACTATATCCAGCAAATGGGTGTATCAACACATTCAGGCTGGGAATGGCAATTTCGGTGGAGAAGATTTTTCATGGAGAGGGAGGTAGAATCTGCGGTAAAATTTCTAGAAGATATACATGGCTTTGGTCTGCAAGTCCAACAGCAAGATTTGTGGAAGTGGAAGGCTGATTAGAGTGGAAAATTTACAGTGGGGAGTGCGTATAGGTTCCTCAATAGGGCAGGATCAATTTTGGAGCAAGATGAAGTCTTCAAGGACCTTTGGAAAGTCAAAACCCCCAACAAAGCATCATGTTTTGCTTGGAGATTAATTAGGGACAGATTGCCTACGAAGATGAACCTTAATAGGAGAAACATTGACATCAATGATTATCTGTCCTTTCTACAGGAACACCGATGAGGAGGCAGCACACCTTTTTTTCAGCTGTGATAGTATTAAGCGCCACTGTGATGGGAGTCTATGTCGTGGCTAAATGTTATGGGTGTCTTTTCTGAAAATCCGAAAGAACACTTCAGTCAATATTCCTCCTTCTACAAAAATGGGGTCAGCTCGCATAGATGGCTAATATGGTGGGTAGCATTGACCTGGACTATTTGGTGGCACAGAAACAGAATTATCTTCCACAATGAAAGCTTCAATAGTCATAAATTGATGGATGACGCGCTTTTTATCTGTTGGACATGGCTTAAGCATTTAGAGAAAGGGTTTGACACCTTTTTTCATTTCTGGTCTAGTAATTTGAGGGAGGCTTTTGTAATCAGGGAAGGGGTTTCCATTTAGATTTTCTCTTCCTTCACATTCGGGGGGTAACCTACAATCCATTCAGACCTTTGACCTCTTAATTCATGTAGTTTCATGTATTAGGTTGCCACAAGTTTGCTATTTGGTGCTAGGCTGTTTTTGTAATAGTACTACTTGTACTGTGACCCTTCTTTATATATAAATATATATATTTTTGCTGATCAAAAAAAAAAAAGGTCAAAAGGCAACAATCATATCATTACATCAATTCTCAGCCTCTAGTGTCAATAAATAAATAAATGTTTTTGCATTATAATCAGGGGTTATAACAGCATTTATTGCGCAACTTTTATCTCGTAACTAATGCAATTACAAAAGTGTGAGCTCATGCAGCAACTAAAGATATATTATAACACAATAGCAGGCATGCATAAGATTTAACAATTGGAAAAAAACAAAGCACCTTTCTTCTTTTATGATCAACCGATTCTAGAGCTGAACGTAGCTTCGCTACTTGGGCTGCATCTTCAGCCTCCTCTGTAGCCAAGGTACCAGCAATATCCTGACAATCAAATGTCAGAAAACAGAAGCCCGACACACTAAGGAGCACAAAATCAGATCATGCTCTCATACAAGGGAAATCAATTAAAAAGGATTCATTCATTTCTTTTGGTCTAAGGTATACATCTACAACACAATCTAATCAAACAAATTACATAAATCTAACTTTCCACGGAAGGTAACAGAGGTATGCATCTAAATATATGTTAGCTATGTAATTTTAATGTCTGAATTCAAAATGCATGTAAAAGGTTAGGGAAATAATATAGTAAAATTCTAAGCAGCACTCTTTTCTTTTGTGGCTGTTGAGAATCAAAATAGAATCAATTTCAGATGGTCTTTATTATCATATCAGAACTATAGGAACAATATCTCATTATCTCCTATAATTAATTATATTAATTGTAATTAATCTATATAAAGGAGCATCCGCTGGTACTCTAACACAGTTTCACTCTATTATTCCTCTATTTTTCTCTTATTTTACAGTGGCTAACAATGGACCTAGATCTAGAAATTAGTATGAGAGAAGGTTAAAGAAATAAAATTTAAGTTTAAACTAGATTGATAGATAATATCCACCAAAGACGATACGAAGTGACCATTGTCTAAATATCATTAAGAAGCTATGAAAAGTACTTCATCCAATCAAAGATGTCAAAACAAGTAGCTGGACTCAGTATTATGTTTAGACTATTGTAATATTGAATGCAATGAATTGTATGAGTGTCATCTCTCAACAAAGTCCTAACGTAAACAAGGCTTCCATTTAGAACTTCTGAGGTATGCATTTATAAGTCATGCAACACAAAACTAACTAGAGGCATACCTTCAAGTGTTGTAGTTGAGAAGTATAGACACGTTTTGAATATTCAAATAATAGCTGGCCAAGGGCATCAGTGTGGGGAGGGAGAGCAGCACCAAGTCCCGCCATCCAACCATCCATAATTGCAGTTGAAAGAAGTTCCAACTGACCAGTTGACCCCCCCGATGCATCTTCTCCCGTTAAAGATAGAAACTCAAAACTCTCTGCAAGCCAGGATCTAATTTGACGCTGCAGCTCACCCGCTGGTGTATGTACAAAGAGTGCAGCAAGAGCCCTGTTTCCAATTGCAAAACTTTTGGCCTCCTCAGTAATTTCCCTAAGCTTTCCACCAGTTACTTGCTGTCTCCAGATGTCCTATGCACAGTTTATTTCAAAATGCAAAGAGAATAAGTAAAAATGAAGTATCTACATGTGACCTAGGTTCAAACAGTGAAAGTTTTTTCAGGTATGTGCCAGAAAAGAAACAACACTAAAGCAGCACAAAAACTAAAAGAATAAATGGCATGTCTTTGTGGAAACTTTGAAGTGTAAGAAATATTTACTTTCTCAACCTTCATTTCTCAACCAGTTATCAGTCATTTAGCAGATAACATAACATTAGGGACAACAAAGAAATCGTAAAAAGGCATTTATATTTTATAATGTTCAAAGATCTAAAAGAAGTCACAGGAGAAACTACAATTTCCCTCCCCAATAGTTTTCTACACCGAAACTGAGCTTTTCTGTTTGCTATTGTATAGAGAAATAAGAAGATATATAATAGATTAATGAGTTGTAGCAGCTACCTCATCAATTCCACGTATCTTCAACACAACAGATGAAAATTTGGATTTCTTTTCTGGCTTTAGATTCACTTTAAATCCCTGGATCTGCTCATCAACATATAACACAGGAGACCTACCAGGACTACTCCCTCGGCTGGAACTTCTACTGCGCCCAGTATTAGTCTTCTCGAGAAAGCACTCAACTGGCAAAACCTTCCAATTCAATGTGCAAGACATACAAAATCAACAAAATGCATACCACTAGACTCAATAAAACATCCCAAAAGTACACAGCGAAAACCTTGTTAGAACTTTTTTTCTTTTGAAAGAGAAATCCATTAGCCTCTACTGTTATTACCTTAATTGATTGCAACTCTGGGGATCTAGCAAGCAAAGATCTTATATACAGAATTCTAACCCGGGAAACAAGCATGGTGTCCATTACTTGTTTTGGTTCCATCTTTCTAATAAAAGAGAAAACAGAATCCCTAATTTCAGCGAGTATCTCATGTTCTCTAGAGGCACCAGCTTTGATGACAGCAGCCAGAACCTGCAACCAATTTAAAATATGCTCATGAAATTGGTGCAGACATTCTATTGTTATGCAGAGCAATCAACCTCATTTGTTATGGTTAAAATTGTATGTAGAACCTCTTTTGGTGTTAAGCACATGATTATTTCAAGTTGTTATAAAATGGGAGCAATTCCAGCGGTAAATATTCTCATAGTAAATGTAGAAATTAGAATAACACAATTATAGGGATTAACAGTTAGTATTATAGACACACATGATTATATATATCATGTACAGCGCTTAAAGAATAAAACATTCATATTCCAGCAGGTTCCCTGCCATTCTTAACAGCTTCTCTTAATATGGTATCTAAGAGTTGGTCAAAATTTGCCCTGATATTTTGGGTGAACCTAGGTCTCACTGTCTCACTGCCCATTATAAGAGGTTCAAAACCCCTACTATCTGCCTATCCTAAAATTCTGGCAGTCAGCAGCAGTGTCCTGTTATCAAAGGCTTGTCACCAGGCTTCAGTCCTCTCTCATGTCAGCACGTGACAGTGCAAGGAGCCAGTTGTCCTCTGGTTTCTTTTGCTGGCAATGCTTTGCCATTCACAGTATATTTCTCTCATGTCTTGACTCTTTTTATAAACCCATCAAACTAGAATTCCCACTTTCAGTGTGGGCCTCACGTCCCATACCATGCAAAGTTGCAATTGGATCTTAACATCCCACCATGATCCAGACTCCACAGCCCCAACTTCCATGCAAGTTGGCCATGTTTGACTGGTCCTAAGCAAATAATACAATGCCAGCATCACCACCTATGCTGTTCATTTGTAGCTGAGAGCCTGAGGCATGGTGAAAAGCTATATACCAACTGAGAAGACCCTTGCGATTTATGTGGGTGCACAAAAGGCATACATTGAAACACAATGTCTCAGGTTCTAATCAATTGGTAAAAATCATTTAGTATCCATCAAATTTGTGTGTTGTCTAGGCAAAAGATGGATACTGAATGATTTCATGAAGGGATTTATGAGGTGATTGAAGGAATACATTAGAGAACAGGTCGATGAGGCTTAGGTCATGGGTTGGTGAGGATGAAGATGGAAATTTATGCTTTTAAATATGAGGGAAGGCAAGCTTCACTAGGAATTTTAGACATTTTACCCGTAAATTATACAGCAGCTGACACCTTACAATCAACAAAGAGTAAAGACTGGTGTTGTGTCCCATACAACAGCAGTGTCACGAGTGTAATGTGCTCTAACCTTGGGATGAGTGTAATTTCCTTGAAGTTTTTAATGCATCCAAGTCATTGTATTATCCAGTGAGTAACTAGAAAGAGGTTAGATGCATATGAAATGTTCAATTTCACATGTATGATCAGAATTTAGATATTCTTCCCAGGAATACTCAGCTTAACATAACTGAAAACAACATACAAGATAACACAACTGCACATATTAGCTGTTCTCAGTAAAATGAATCATAAATACATTCACGCATACCAGCATCAAAAGCTTGTTTGCACCATCAGATATGGCAGCATGCCCTTCATATTGATCTGGATCAAAGTCATTCAGGGCAGCAGTCAGATATTCACCGGCAGGGGTAGTCTTAACTATTTCAGAGCCAGTTTTAACTAGAGCAACCGTGCCATCATTTTTATCAGTGGCCAAAGGTGAAGGAAGAACATCCATAGAACGAGAACTTGTATTGTTGTTGGTGCCATTCCTGTATCAAGCCAACCAGAATATAGTCAATACTCAATAATCATATACTTGAAAACAAAACAAAACTTACAAGGAATAGAATAAATAGTACCTTCCAATATCCCGAGGCTGAACATTAGCTGATCCACGAGCCAATGGACTTGACAACTAAAAGTAAGGCATGAATTTTAGGGAGCCAGAAATACCCACACAGAGCAAAGAAGCATGACTATTAATATAAATAATTGTTACATTAATGTTTGGATATGTTATTTATGACACTTGGTATGTATATTACAATACAACATGTTGCTGATTTCCCGATTGATCAAAAGAAAGCAAGCAATGGTAGGAAAAAAAGACATCTATGGTTGCAGCCATGAAAATAGAAGCCAGTTTATAAATCAAAAGTTCTTCAAAATCAAACACTAATTATGGGTAAGATAGAAACATTTGGTTTAGTGACAACCACAGTCCTCAAAAGAAAAATATAACAGGGCCATATACAGTGTAACTTATATTTTAAAAAAGGACCATAATTTGATATACAAACGTTAAAATAGTGTCAAATTTAAAAAGCTTGACAACAATACTTCCCTTTATATACAACAGTTGATAGTGATAGTATACAGTTAATCTGGTATGTAGTGAAACCTTCCTACCTTAGGTGATCCAGCCGTGGATGCTTTCTGAGTTAATCTATCAAACAATTTCTCATTTTCTTCATGCAACCTCTGCAAACCACCAAATATAAAATTGAGCCTCTGACCAGTCCAATATAAAACTATAGTAGGCCTATCAAAATTCAATACAGCTAAAGAATTAAACAAAAGGTGTGTTATACACTACGGTGAAGTACAATGAGAACAGTACAAGTCAATTACTCAAGTTACTGGACAATTTTTGGTTCTGTACATTATTTGGTGTACAATGGACAGCACAAGCAAAATAATATAAAGTTAATTGAAGTACCCTTTTAATATATTATATAACTGTTAATAGCCACGATTGTGTTACTGTGATGTGACCCTCTCTCTCTCTTGTCAGAGTTAAAAATGGCCTTCCCAAGTGTCATTGCTTTTCTTCTGTAACTCTTTCAGCTATAAGTGATTTCCCATCTCCTCCGATCTATTCATTATATGATTTTTGAATGTTATCCTTTTTTCTAGCTATTTTTTTTATGGATTGGATTTCTTTATGGGGATTCTGAAATTGTGATTCGCATACCAAAGGTTTCATGTCTTTTTTCTTCTTCTTATGGGTCTTCTCAAGTTCTTTTTTTTTTAATTGATTTGTAGATTAAACTTTTCAATTTTCCTTTTGACTTCCTGTTTTGTTTGCAATGTGATTTGAGTTCAGAGAATATTTGCAAAGAAGTGGAACATGATCTTCGAAGAAGTGAGTTAAAAGAATTTATATGTTTGTTCTGTCCAATCATCATCTTTTTTGTTCTGTCCCACAATCATTTTCAAAATCAAACATGGAAAATAAAAAATTGTGTTGTGCAGTCCTTTACCCAAAATAAATATTCAGAACTTATAGTGACAACTTTTATACTGAGTATATCTTCTACAAACTAGAAGATCATCAGAACATAAGATACAAACCAAAATTTTAGCCTGTGTTTGGTTTTGAGGAATGAAAAGAAGCGAAATAGAGTAGAGAGTGAAATTAAATGTTTGGTTGAACTTAAATGTTTGAATTATAGTGGTTTGGTAGGTAAGAAAAGAAAAGAAAAATAAATTTATGCATTAAAAAAAATACATTTTTACCCATATCACAATTAACATGCAGAAACAATTTTTTTCTTTTTTTAACAAGGCATATAATTTGCAAAATTATCACAAAGAATCTTAATTACATAAAGTGTCCAATAATTATGCAGGAAGCACTACGCAATCCAAAAAAATAAAATTAACGAAATAAGTGTAATCATTTAAGAAAATGTGCTAAAATTTTGACTATCTCAAACAAAGTTAAAAACTATATATTAAATAGCATAAAAAATCATGAGTAATATATAATATTTTAATTCAAGTGAATCAACATCAACATCAACAACACCTTTAACCCAAGTTAATTAGGATCGGTGGTAGATGAACCCAATGACAAATCGTAAAAAGTGAATGAAGTAGAAAAAATTCAAGTGCTAGTGTTGCTAAAAAACTAGTGGCCTCACACGCAGATCAGATTAGATCATATTCTTATCACTTTTGTTCACCACATAGCGTTGGTCCCAGAGGTGAGCAAGGCTAGTTCTGTAAAAATAATTCTTCAACGTCTCTCACTCTCAATCACTGTAGCTTCCCCCTCTTTTTATCTCATTCTGCATTGAAAAACTATTTTGTTGGGCCCTTTTTTTCCCAAAACTTTCATACATCTTTCATTTCAACCAAACATACTTACTTTTCTTCTTTCTACTCCTTTCCATCCTCACAAAATCATCTCAACCAAACACAATGTTAAAAGCTGTGTTTACTTGGCTCCAGGTTTAACTTTTATCTTTTTTCCCTTTCATCATATATATTAACAAAGCCACCATACTCACTATATCCCCATTTCAGTTTTAGACTTAATTGTTGCTTTCAAAAATGATGGTCTACTCATACCATGTTCCTGTATATAAAAAAAAAAACAAAAAAAAAAAAAACTACATACCCCATTGCCCGGAGGCTCCACGCTATACGCAGATAAGGGGAAGGGATACTGAATCCAGCCTTACCCTTGCATATGCAAAGAGGCTGTTTCCGGATTCGAACTCATGACCAACAAGTCACCAAGACACAACTTTACCATTGTGTATGTATACCATTTTTCATCTTTAAGATGTACAGAGTGCTATGGCCAGTAATGTTTTTTATGAAAAAATTTGCGATATAAAATCTACAAAGAAGTCAAGCAATAACCATATATTAATAGGAAACAAGAATTAGAGGACTATGTCAATCAGACGCAATTGCCAAGCATAACAGACCTCAATCAGTGCATCACGTTTCTTGAGTTCCTCTTCTAGTTTTTTGGTTACTGCAGAAGAGTCTATGCCATCAGCAGTTGGTCTGGAATTGGATTGATTAGCAGACTCTGGCTCAGAGACAAATGTTGACCTAGATTCACTAGATTTAATAGCTTCATTGAGTTGAGTTTCAAGAGTTCTAATTTTAGCCTGCATCAGAGGGGAAAAACATAGAGCACATGAATTATCTAGCAAGCATGAAGAAAGATAACATACATCATTACACCGACAACTAAGGATTAACTTAATTAATTTGTATTTAAATCAGAGAATTCAGGAAAGGATGTATTGATAGTGTTCAAACTACCCAATGATGAACAAATTGCAGTGACCCAAATTATGACATAGTGCTATTGGTATACCTTTGTGCTGGAAATGTCACCAGTACACACATAAATTTGATAACATGTAGCACTTGGTAGCATGCAATAGAAAGAACTGCACAGGCAGCATCGAACCGGATATATATAGTCCAAAACACAGAGGGGAGAGAGAGAAAGAACAAAAGGTAATAAGAATTTGGGGGTGAGAAGCAATTCCGAAGAATATAAGGCTCAATTATAATTTAAAAATGCAAGTAACATAAAGCATCCCAGCGAACAAAACTGATTAACATTAACAACATAGAAAAGTTATATATAAGATCATTCTAACTTTCATCAAGAAACCGAAGTTGTTGAAGTACTTAGAATTTGGACTAATAGACCATTCAAGAAGTTCCTGATGAATAGGTAATGCAAACTAGCATAACATAGGACCAACCTGCAAACTTTGGATGGTTGAATCTTGCTCTTGTATCTGCAATTTTTGATCCTGCTCTAACCGTAAAAGTTGAGCAACTTGATTTCTAAACTGATTATTTTGTTCTTTCTCTATATTGTGTTTATCTGACAGCAAAACATGTTCGGACTGCAACAAATAAAAGCAATAATGTAGCTCACTGACAATCCAAATGCTTTTATATTCAATGATATTAACTGTGTTAATAGCACAATATGAATGTTCTCAGGCATGTTTTGGGCACATTTTGCAGTCCAAAATATGGAACATATTAACTAAACAAAGTAATGTTATTAAGCTTTTTGACCAATTCATAGAATTAGAAAAGGCAAAATAATATATTCAAGTTGGGATAAGATGACAATAGTCAAATAGTTATCATTATAACTTTAAGGATCAGAACTTAACACAATGTGCAAAACATTTGACAGAACACCTACCTCAGCAAACCTAAATCAAAATGATTTCAGAAAATGCACAATGGTGGATTTGATAGAATATTTAATTGTGATTATGCAGTCAAGGGACTGATTTAAAATTTTAAATGTAGGGTAAATGTCTTAACATGTTGCAGCACAAATATAATGTGGAATTGCTCAACAGATTAACATAACCCAAGCATGCCATTTTTCAAAACATAATTTCAAGCCACCAAATAACCAGTCACTGCGTAGAACTGGAAAACAATGACAAGCTAATTCAAATACCAAACCTTTAAATCAGTTTGCAATACAGAAGAAACTTTCCATGCCTTCTGCACTTCATTGAAGAGTAGAATGCACTGATCATTTGCATCTCTAAGCGCTCGCTTGAGTTCCAGACCCTCTTGCTTTAGATCATGGATTTCTTTTTCTTTCTCATACAGCTCCTTTCGCGCATCATTTGCCTATTAAAAAAATGATAAATACAATACATGATATAAATAGAAAATTTGAAACCATTAACTCCTAGTTTACACTCAACATCATTCTATCCACATACAATCTTATCAGATGTAATTGTAATAATGACTTTAAAAATCTTCTAACAGAAACTCACACGGATGAGTAAAAAAGTGATCAAAAGGAGAAATGGGAATGGGAACTTACAACATCTCTCCACTTTTTAATTGTGTCTCGGTTTCCAAGGCTTAATGTAGAATTTCGAGCTCTAGCAGAGAAATTGACAGACGACAATGTCTCAGATAAATTTGAAATACTTGGACACACATTCACAATCATCAAAGTTTTTGAACTCCCACCTGCAAACATTAAAAAACACTTACAGCAAAAATTAGATCACATGTCTGAAGTCAATCAGAAAGAACTGATCCCAAATCATGATGAATAATGAAACAACCTATATAATTACATGGGGAATCAATTTACAGAACAGAAAGTGAAAAGCAAGAAAAGCCATAAGGTAAATCCTTTGGTGGAATAAAATTCACAATGGCAAGCCTTCGAGAGATGAGAAACTCATTTGCATAACCTGACTCTCAACGAAAACACCAATTGTTAAGATTTAAGCACAAGAGAGCCCAGCCCAAAAAAACTAGTCAAATAGGTGGGAAAGCCTCATGGCTTAAGTACCACATTAAGTTTCTTTTTCAATTCAATGTGGGACTCCTAACAGTATTTGACATGATAGCACACTAACAAAATGTTGAATTTAAAGGGGGAGATTTAGAGAACAATAATTTTTTCAGAGAGAATTTAGAGAATCCATGATAGCACACTAACATGGATAACAAATAGAAGCTTTGTACTACATTTAGAGAATAAAAAGATTTTATTCTGTTAGAACATAGTACAAAGCTTCTGCATGTTATCCATATTATATATAGATTCTACATAGACTTAGTGGAGACTATTCCCAAGAATAATAATATGCAATGCAACTTCCTAAACACTAATACCCATGAACCTTAAATTCATTCTAGCATGTGATACATGAATACACACACTTCTAACACTCCCCCCCAAGCTAAAGCTTACTAAACTTTCAGTTTGTTACAAATAAACACACTTTATTTAAATAAAAGAAATATAAAATAGAAAGTCATGAATCCAGAAAGACACCCAACAAGGTCTATGTAAGGAGATCTGTCCAACCATGTTAAAGTTAGAGGGGAGGACTGAAAGACAGAAAACAGAATCTTTTTAGAGAGAATTTAGAGAATGAAAAGCTTATTATTCTTTTCAAATGTAGTACAGTTGTTCAGCATGTCATCAATATATAGACTCTAGATACACTTAGCGGAGACTATTCCCTAGGATTATAATAAATGGTGCTTACTAGACACCGATACACACAAACACAAATTTCATTGTAGCATGAGACAAATGAGCACAGACTTCTAACAAAGAAAAAACCACACCTAACTTGTAAAATCTCATTGGCATCTTAACAAGCAGAGACAATTGTGTTACTAGTATATCAACATTCCATTAGGCGTAACAACTCAAAGACCAAATTGATGCCACCACAATAAATTCAAACTTCAAAGATAAAAAGAGGGAAGAGAAAATAATTACCAAGCGAATCTGCAAGCAGTTTTGTTAGCAGCGAATTTTCATAAGGAATAATATCCTTCTTTGATGTTAAAGAAGATAAAACATCTCCCAACCTGCATATTCATGTTAAAAGTGCAACAAATCAGAAAATAAAATTTTCCCTGCACCACATTATTTTCACTAAACTTTCCCAAAATATCAATAAGAATGAAAAAAGAAACTATATATATGACAAGACAATAGACAGAACATGAGAGGAGTTAGGGAGAATCAAATTACATTTCATTTTTGTAGATATAAATAAGGGTTATCTTATCTACGCATGGTTCAATACAGTTGGAGGTGGGTATACGGACCGGTCCAACCAGTTTAAGGCTCGGCCCACATTTTATACGGGCTGGATAAGTCTGGTCCACACAATGTTGTTAAAACATAGTGTCAACGCCGAAACGGTGGGGGTGAGCAAAAACGTAAAAACGTGAAACGTAAACGGAACGTGAGAGTTTACTACATACACAAAAATAAATAAATATCTAACATATATATAACTAAGAAAATAAAATAAGTTCAAACTTAATCATCACAATACATAAGTTATCACAAATTTAAGTCCAAACACTAAGGAAATAAAATTTGTAGAATAATTTGTGCTTAAATAATATTTCTATGATTATAATATTATCTTTAGATTATTAAATTATTTTTACTTATTCGATACTGAACTTATGGTAAATAAAGCAACCCAACCTAAAACCTAGCACGTGTTAGTTAGGTTAAGATTATGAACCAAATCGTAAAATGGGTCTACTTAATAATCTTATTTTTTGGAGAAAAAATTTAGGTGCAATATTTGAAATGTCTTTTTTTTCTTTAGTCAGAACTGGAGTTATAATTTAATATCCGTGTAATAAAGATTTGCGTTAAAGAATTATACATATTAAAAACTTAAATTATGATTGAATAAGAATATAGTTTTAATAAATATTCATTTTGATCTTTGAAAATATTATCGTAACAAATAAGTCTAAATAAAAATAAAAATTTATTATTTGAATTTAAAAAAATATAATAAATTAATTCTACAAATGATTTAATGACAAAATTATTCTTAAATTTTATAATTTAATGTCAAATTAATTAGAAAAATATATAATTTATTATCAAATTAATATTTAAATATTAAAATTCAATAATCAAATAATCTCGTCAATTTAAGAATTTGTATCTATCACACTTTTACATAAACACACTTTTTTTTATCTTTCGGATCATAATGAATATTTACCCATAAAACTTGGTCCCTTTTTTTGGCTAGTTAACATTGTTGAACTGGGTGATTAGACTACCCTTTTTTACATTAAAGGGTACAGCAGAAAATACCAGAAATTGGGGTTTGAAGCTGGGACAAAATCCGAGTTACTCACAACCGAGCTCAAGGTAATATCACTCACCTTCACTATTTTGGTGGTTCAAATTTAAGGCCTTTTCTTCAATTTGAATTTCAACCGAAAGCTATCTAACCAAGAAGCTTGGTCGCTTTAATCAGTGAATCACGGTCACAACACAGCAGTAGCAAAGAGGGCAGAAAAATTCACATAAATCGCAGAATGGAACAGAGCGAGAGAGAAGAGCCACCTACCTGGCCTCCTGATTCAGCGGCAGCAGACCAAGAGAGAAGGAACAGCCGAACACGACGAACAGCCCGCCGGAACAGGGAAGGGAAGAGAAGGAAGGAACAGCCGGAACAGCAGAGCCACGGACCACGGTCGTCGGCCGGCCACCGCACAAGCTCGGGGATGCAGAGCGAGAGAGAATGAAGAACCCTAAGTGCAGTGGTGAGTCTCGGTCTCGGGTGAAATAAGCTGAAAGGGAAATTTTTTTTTTTATGAGCACTGAGTCAACTCAGTAAACTCGCCTAGTTTACCGAGTTGACTCGACGTTTCAACCCGTTTCACTCAAATTCCGTTTCGACACCCGTTTCGACACAATTTTGCCTGTTAAAACGTTGAAACGTGCGTTTCAACCGTTTCGAAACTACGTTTTAACAACACTGGGTCCACAAGATAAATGGTATTTTTTTCAGGCCCATATCCGGTCCACAAAAGTTTGCGGATAAATAGACTGGTCCATGTGCCCAAATAGTAATAAAAAAAATCTTTAAAAAGAAAAACAAAAAATCTATCAAATTAGAAAAAATATCTTTTTTTTTCATTCATGTTTAAGCTAAAATCTATCAAACTAAAACACTCTAACATTTGTAACTAAACTATATCAAGATTTATAACAACATCAAACATTCAAACCTTCTAAATTAAATATCAAAGTCTTAGCATGTCTTATGCAGGCTAGCCCGCAGATTTATCCTGCAAAGTATACGGGTTTCATGGACCGGGCCCAAATTTGCCTATAATTATGCGGGTTTTAAAAAAAAAAAAAAAACAAAAAAAAAGAGGTCCGTTATTTGCACAGTCTGCAGACTTAGGGTCCATCCATTTGAAGAGAAAGAGGGTGGAAATGGGAAGAAATGAACAGTAAATTGATGTGGGACCCACACTTTTACACTACTTTAATTCAAAACTTTCATCTCAATTAACTTTCTTTCCACTGTACCGAACGGACACTTAACAGACCGGTCTGCGGATCTTGGTCCAATGGTCCATATACCCACCCCTAAATACAGTGCATGGAACAAGACCAGGTTCAAGTGTTACACTATGGTTGTCCCTCAATCTTCCTTGCAGATAAAGGATTATCAGAAACCCTCACCTAATCACCATTACAAACAAACTGGATTGTGAATTGGATGTATTGCAGCTATAAAATCCAGCTCGTCGTTATCAGAGTAGAAGAGTAAAATTACTCCCTTTCTTTTTATTCTGTTAGTAGAGTTAGTTATTATAGTTAACTCAACTAACCTTGAGTTAGTTGACAGTTGTAATGACAGCTGTCTACAGCTGTACTAACTCTAGTATAAATACTAGAGATTGTAACTACTTTTAGTTGGGTAAGTTATATCAAATAAACTCCACTCTGAAATAGCTTTTCTCTTTTCATTTCTGAAATCTTTTAGTCATTGATAGGGGAATTAAGGAATTAGGCAACACAGTATAGCCCTTAAATTTAAGCGTACTACCTGAACACCACAAGTGAAATGCAAACCCACATGTATTATTAGGAAACTAAGCATCTAAACATTTGTTCCCCAAGCAGAAACAGAATTCACAATCTGGTTAGCTAACTATTAAGCAACAAATCTAAGACAACAGAAAATACTTGAAGTGCACTTACACACAAAAACATGGATGGACAAACACCTGGCCAACTATAAAGCAATAAAGCAAATACCAGTAAATTTGCTAATGAAGAGAAAAATAATGCATTGAAATTACATACGCTGAAAGAGACTTCATAACATGCAGCAAATCTGTGACACGGTCGCCACTATCATCTTCTGTTATCAAACCTTCACTTCCAGCTAAATCAACCAGAGAGAGTTTACTATAGGAGTTTTCACCGGTGATCAAATTGTTATAAAATACGTGTATCGTGACAATCCTGAAACAGAAAGGCATGAAATCCACAGAGCTGAATTAGTCTACAGCAGTCACAAAATCTGGCAACAAAAGCACAGGATTATCAACATAGTAACAACTGCAAATGAAAAACTTGTACAATCTTCTTTCTGATAATAGAATATCACGGGGATACATTTAATAGAATAAGTTATTTACATTGTTTCTAGAACGAATCTTCGAAAACAAGAAGAAAAAAAAAGTAAAAACAAGGTGGCATTTTAAAATTATTTGTGAAAACATAAAATGAAAATAGACAATGTCTTCCCAAACCATGTATGGTCATACAACCACACATAAATGGTCAAGCTTGCTTTAATTATTTTTCATCTTAACCATCCATATAAATAATAAAGCTGAGATTAGCTCCTTTACGCTCTCAACTTTCTTTTGATATGCTTATATAAACATCCCACAAAGCAATTTTCCATTTGTTCAATTAATCTCAACAGCTACATTGGTCAATGTATGCTATCAAAAGAAGTCTATCATGCCACTTAAAATGACATACACTACACACGCACACACACACACACACACACACACACATATATATATATATATTTTGATCGGCTAATGTTAGTTCTTAAATGTTAGTTTTTTTTTTTAGTGGAGGAATTCGAACCCACGACCTCTCCCTCCTTCCCTTCCTTCCCTTCTTTTCCTTTTACCACCCAACCAACCTTATATCTCCACACACATTTATATATAGCATGGTAGATTACATCCCACAAATCAATCTTCCATTTTTTGCATTAATCTCAATAGCTAAACTGGTAAAACTATGCTATCAAAAAAAGTCTATCATGCAACCCAAAATGACATAAATAAAACCACTTTTAACATAACTATGTAGAATGTAGGCAGAGAATTTAGACCGTACAAATGAGATATGTTATTCTTTGATAAATCATTTTCCCGAGTCTGCAATGCAATTTTTAAAACTGCAGAAAACTCAAGAGGGTTATCAACGTTTTCCTGCACCAGTTCTACGAAACATTCAGGTGATCCCAAGCAGAGTTTAGGTGTGCTTTTCCCTGCCTCCAAAAGTAGATCTCTTGTCTGAAAACACGTAAAAGGAGATAAGAAGAAAATTTACTGATCCTAAGTGCACAGAAAATTGGGAAGCACACTAGAAATACAACAGGAAAAGTGTAAAATACATGATAAGTGAAAACAGAAAGAGACCTGTTCGTTATATAGCTCACAAACTGTAACACAGAATTTATATCGAGAAGTAGAGGTTGTATCTAAATTGGCTAAATCAAACAACTCCTCGAAACAACGAGCATATAAACCCCGATCATAGCTTGATCCTTCCTGGGAATAATGAATAAACATCAAAAAAGCAATTGATTAGGCCAATCATCATTGACTTAAGACAAAAGATGTAAAAATAATTCACCCATAGGCAGCCATTTCATTTTCAATTGTTAGACAACATTGAATTTCAGACCCTCTTACGGGTTCCAACTCCTTTTTACTTGTGTTTTATTTGAGAGAGGAAGTGATTTGCGCACACACGCACAAACAACAAAAAGAAAGAAAGAGCAACCATAGTGTGTGTCTTTCCGGAATGGGTTTGTCCATATGCAAATATGGAAACATTATATCCATCCAAAGCTGACTGCACTAGTGGTTGAACATCACTGAATAACTCAGCTGAAAACAGAATATCAAAGGCAAAATAAGCAATCTACATCGCAAATATCAAAGACAATGTTTGAACTCAAGAAAGATAGTAAGAAAGGATAAAATAGTTTTACCTTGACCAACATGAGGTCCATAAACTCGGTCAAATTCAAAATCTTTCTTGGCATTAGACAAGGATTCATCACCAGTATTTACACGAATGGTATAATCATCAGGAAATTCAACAACTGAAGGACCTTCATCTTCAAATAATGGCCTTATACGACAGAATACTCGTATGTTTCCTGCGAATAATATTAATTACTGGATTTTTCAGTTCAGAAAAACTTATGTATGAGTATGCTTAAATAATAGGAACGTTGTGTATTCATATAGCTTCAGTTCCAGTTACTATATAAACAGTGTGTTTGGCTGACCAAAAACGAGTGGATATGAAGAAACTGGCCAATACTAAAGGAAAATTTCCACATAGAACTACCTTTAGATGTTAATAAATCATTGAATAATCTTCTTTTCTCATTGATCACTGGAGATATTCTTGCTTCAGTTTCAAGGGCGACTTGATCTGAAATTAACAAGTAGACCACAAATTTCAAAATTTAGTGACAAAAACCAACAGCACAAGAACTTCACACATAAATATAAAAAAATAGTGTACCAAAATTTCAACAGGGAAACCTACCTTCCTCCAAAAATTCTAGGGTACTAGAAACAAAAAATAAAAAATAAAATCTTGCTTAACTTCATTTACTTCAAAAAATTAAATGCTAAAACTGCTAAATCTACTAATGTAGCATAGATCAGACCTTGATACTTGTGAAAAACATGACTCTCATTTTCATACATGAGTTTAAAGAATGAGTCTCATGTTATCACATATTAAGTATTTCACTGAAGCAAAAGAATTTATAGGACAAATGTCAATATTCCAAAACCTTCTGCTCATTTAAGCATGATCCATGAGTCAAGATAAAATTAGTTTCTTACCTAGCTTGCGGGTTTTCTCTGCAAGAACACCTAGATATCGTGTAACTCGGTCAAGTTTTGCATTTGAATATTCTTGAAGTTCACTTGCTTCTTGTCTTAATTGCAAATAGTCTTCTTTAGCAAGCTGTGCAAAATATCTGATGTGATTGTTAACACATGACTAAACCCAAAATCGCATGATCCAAAAAAATTGGCAATGATGCTACATAAAATAATAACTCAGACAAGCTAGAAGACAGGCCAGTAAGAATGAGCAAGTACTTTAAAATTTTAAATAGTATAGAAGATATTCTATAGATGCAAATCTCCTAGCCATCTTAATTTTTCTAGATAAATGGATGCATGGAGGTTTGAACCTAAAACCAAACTACCCAATCCCTAATCAGCACAATCCATCACAAAAAAGTGATTTTCAATATGCAACTCTACATACTAGAATAGTAGAATCATTTGATAACATATGAATCTAATCATTCTTTACTGGTTACATAACATACGGGAAACAAACAAACAAACAAAATTCAACCACTCTGGTAACTTTTTTATCGATCGGGTACAACCAGCACTCTGTTTTCATACGACAATTCATATTATAAACATGCACCCCATCACATCTTTAGCATCCCCAACTTAGCTCCTGGGTTGATCCAAAATTCTTCCTTGGCCGAATTCTTCCTTTGCCGACTTCTTCTTGCTCATATCATATTATTATAAAACGCATCTGGAATTCCGAAAACACCCTAAGCTTGAATTCAAAATGTTGGCACCATAAGGGCACAAGCTGCAGTATTCCCCTCTCAAGTCCCAGCAATTAATTGAAGTTCACAAGAGGACCGTGAAGAACACCAAATCTACATTCATTCAAAAAATCAACGCGCCCATGTTAACTGAGAACATCCTTTAACACACAACAACTCTGAAAGAAACCTTATATAGTTTCCAGCGCCACGTCAGCATAGTACGTGGTTCTACAAAGTCTCCAAGCTCTGCAAGCGTTACACTACACCTTCCCTTTTTCTCGAATTCACACGCTGAAACTACTCATACAAAACCACAAGTCCACGACGCAAAGGCAAGTGCAGAAACAAGAGCTAAAACGCCGCCGTTGCGAACCCTAGCAACGAAGCAGAAACTAAAACCAGCGAAACGCTTTCTGAACTAAGAAGAAAATAAGAAGACCGAGCTAAACCGTCGCCGTTGCGAACACCAGCAACGAAGCAGAAGCTAAAACCACCGCAACACTTTCCGAAATAAGAAGAAAAAAGAAAAGAGCCAAAACGTCGCCGTTGCGCAGAAGAGAAAGAAGCAAAGGCACACTTACAGCCGTTGCGAACACCAGCACAGAAGCAGAAGCTAAAACCACCGAAACACTTTACGAATTAAGAAGAAAACCAAAACGACGTCGTCGTCGTTGCGGAGAAGAGAAAAAGAAGCTAAGGCACAATTACAAGTGGAGACGAAAACGCATTACCTTGACTTTGTCCTTCAACCGCTGAAGCTTGAAGGCAACAGCGGGCTTCGGTTGCGGAAGAACCGACGTGGCCGAAATGGAGAACCGCCGCACCAACGGCGCACTAGGTTTCCGATCTCCGTGCTCCGCCGCCGGTTTCGGCGGCGACTGCGGCGGCGGAGGCGACGACTTCCACGGGTCGAAGCCGGCGACGTCCCAGCTCCACCTGTTCTTTTGTTCCGCCATTGTTCCCAATCACACTTCGCTTCTTCTTTTCTTTCCTTCGAAATTTTCTTTTCGAATTTGAAATGAAGAGAAAAAAAAATAAAGTGATTTGGAATATAAATAATTAAATGCGAATGAATACTACGAGACGCTTTATGGTTTTTATTTTAAATTTTATCATCATTTCTGGATGGCTTTTTCGTTTGGTTTTGGGCTGTGATAATGAATGGAGGGAGGCCTGTACTTTCCACACTATATAGTTTTCTTATACACTATATAGGCACAGTGGAATTCCAACTTTACCCTTTTGTTTGATAAATTTAAAAAAATGTAAGAAACCGCGTTCGCTTATTGCTTCACACTATTCTTCTTCCCTTCTTCATACACTATAAGCATTCCGCAGTCTACCTTCTTCTCCGGTGGCGGTGGCGTT
>PYAF01000689.1:70136-86008 GCA_007407185.1 Glycine tomentella | reverse complement strand
GACTTAGAATTGGCATTGCGGGATGAAGCATGTTGAACAGACATTGCTGATTGATCCAATGTGACAGATCGAGAATCTGATAAAGAACGTTGACGTTCTTCCTGTAAAAAAAGAGAATATGCTTTTGGTGGTGTAGTCATTGTGAATAAAGTGACAGGAATCGATCTTAGGCTGATACCATGTTAAGAAGATATTTACAAAAATATGTGAAGTAATTTTATTGATAATAAAACTCTGTACTTATAGGTTACAAAGTATAACAAATTAGATAACAAACTAATAACTAGATAAGATTATGTCTAACAAACTAACAACTAACCTATATTTAAAATATATAACAAACCAATTTAAAATACAAAGATATAGATAAGATTAATCTCATTAATCTCCCGTAACAAAGTCTATAAACATAACATTTCCCATATTCACTCAAAAACAATAATCCCACAATACCTCTACTGCAACAGCATTCTTTTTAGTAGTGTGCGCAAAAGGGGATCTTTGTGTTTGTTTCTCAACGTGCCACAGAGAAGAGAAGAGATCAGATTTTATTTGAAGGTTATTTGCATGCATTTTATGTTGGTTGGTGATATAGCTTCCTAGAGAATGTGACAACTTGTAATTTTTCCCCACACAAACTCTAGGATGATATAAAGTGTTTTAATGTACGTAAGAAAATTAAGAAAGCGATATAGTAATGTGTGTGTGTGTTGTTTACGTCTAGCAGAGGAAGAAAATTAAAAGGGGATCTTTGTGTGTGTTTCTCAACGTGCCACAGGAAGAGAAGAGATGAGATTTTATTTTAAGGTTAATTGCATTTTATGTTAGATGGTGATATAGCCACCTAGTTAAACTAACGCGTGGTATATTTTTCTTTTTTCTTTAACCAAAGTTTGATATATCACTTATTAAGGAAAAATGTGGCTAATGATAAAGTGTGAGCTGGCCAATTTAATCATTCATTATTTTATTAACAACTAACATTTTTCCATAAAAGGTAAAGGGAGGAAATGATAGGTCATGGTTCAAATATTTTGCTAACAAAAACTAATAAAATTAACAGTTAATATTTGTCTATTAAAAAATAAATACAAAATAATATGATTTATTAAAATTTCGATTTTAAGAAGAAACAATGAGTTTTGGCCTGGATGCACACGCCGGGCCAATCAATTTATCATAAAATATGATTTTTTTATAAATAATTGTTAATTTTATATATATATATATATATATATATCATGTTTAACTAAAAATAAGAAATAAATTGCTTTTAATCCAAATAAGTATTCATTTTTTAAATTTCTTAAAAAAAATTAAAATAATTTTTTTAGTTAAAATTATCATATAGATTTTTTCCTTTAATTTGTTTGGGCTAAAATGATTAGTCGAGCGTTTGCAGTCAACCAGAGGCATTTCTGTCATTTTTCAAAGAAGGTTTGACTATTTTTCAATTTTTTAAAAATATATATTTTATTATTCTAAGTTAATTCATAAAAATAAATTTTAAAACTTTCTATCTATTTTTTATTAATTTATCTTATTTTTAATGTTTTACTAGTTTCAAGCTACCGAGATTGAGAACTTTATCATTTTTTGGACCCAGTAAAAAAAATTATTAAAAAAAATCTAAATTGGTAGCTTTTTTAAGTTTAAGAGTTAGGGTTTAGGGATGTATTAAAAATTAAAGATTAAAATATCCATTTAGTTCTTTATGATTTTAATTATATTTAGTTTGCTTTTTTATCTCTTAAAAAATTTAATTTATTCTTTTATGATTTTTTAAATCATAAAAGAATAAATTAAACTTTTTAATAGATAAAAAACAAAACTAAAAAAAAATGTAATTAAATAATAATGAAACTAATGTCATGTCATTACTTAATAATTAGATTTGATGGTAATAATAAAAAATATTATCGGACAAAATATTAGGAATTATGATTAGTCAATTTTTGTTTAGAAAGTAAAAGTGAAAATTCCAAAAAGTTAAAAAACATAATTAACCGGAATTCTATTCCTTGTCAATTCCGTGTTGTCTTAGTAATTTTTATTTGCTTTCTCGTTATTATTAATTTTTATATTTCTAACAACTATCCTACTGTCATTTCTTTTTTAAGTATCGACTATTGGTTGTGTTGTGATTCATTTGTATTTTTCCCCTTTTCATACGTACTCTATAGAGGAGGCTTATTATATGCCCTATTTAATTTCCTATTCGGATATTATACACCAAAACCCGCACATCTTAGTTTCTGGAGGCTTCTAATCTAACTTGTGGAAGAGGAAATTTTTTGAACTCGTACTAATTATTATAGATGAAATATCTAGGGTACGTTATTTTGGGTACTTAAAAAATATCAGAACAGATTAATTGCTCAATTATGGTCTTGCTTATATTTACTACATTATCTCTACAACTCTGCATATGACGTACCAATTTTTCCATTTTGAGAGAAGATTCAAAGAACATTATGTGCGAGAAGGGATGGATGAACTGTGTACCCGTATAGTTAAACCGCATAACTACGTAGTGTGTTTGGTTTAAGGCATTTCTGCTTTCCTATGTATGTTCAACGAAACTTTGCTCTCATATTTCTTTCACCATTTCTCCAATTGAATGGGAATTTCGGATATAATTCATTAAACATGTTAGTGTTAAGATATTTACCAATCTTGTTGTGTCCACAATAGTTATCTTTTATGTAACTTGAATGCTTATCCTGTGATGTCTCCGTATGCTGTACCTTAACGCATATCAAACTGACCCTTAGTTAGTAGGGAGATTCTTGGAGATGAAGGGGCAAGTATACGACTTTGAAAAACATATCCTTGAAGAAATGGAACGAGCTCAAAATAAAAAAAGAAATTTCTTCACCTGATCGATAAAATTTGTCACGCTAGATTCTTTTACGTACCATGCATTTGATTTTATTGCATTCTCAGTAATAGAAACAAGATCATTGCCGATTAGGCACCTATCCCAACGGGACTAAAAGGGAAAATAACATTATGAATGGTGATGCTTGTTCTAAACATTTTTCCTGGTTTACATGACTTTTTGAAAGAACACTTTCTCAATATGAGAGTTTATGGTCTCTGGGTCACAATATGAGCCATAGTAAAAGCCCTTGGCCACTGTGAGGAATGAATTCTTCACATTGGTGTGCACGCCATCTGAGGAATTTCGGAGCACCAATTGCACAAGTTCTTGCATGTCTGATTCTATTTGAGGAGTAGTGATACTGGTTGTACTCGGGTTGTCGTTGCCACTATCATGTGCCTAACAATAATTACAAAAATATAAATAAAAAAAATCAGGATCTGGAACTTAATCTAGGCATCACATATTAGAAAGTGCTTTTGTTATAGAGGTAGTATTCGTTTTCTCTCTTTAAGTTAACATTGTTAAATTAATTAAGTCAATACTGACTTGAGAATAACTGTTAAGAGACTTACACTAACTTAACTTTTCCTATTTATATCAAATCAAAGTACTCATACAACTGTGGCCCTATGATTACTAAGCCTTAATAGCTGAAATCGACACCTACCCTTATTCCAGATATATTGGATCAGAGTTAAATAATGAAATTAAGCGAACTAGCCGCAATACGCATCTAGCTATACGGCCTCCACATGGCACTTGAAGAACCTAACGACTTTTTCCGCCATTAATAATGTCTTTATATACAAGGAGATCTTGCAATTACACGAAAACTTTTCTTATTCTCACTCTCTAAGCTCACATGCTAACTAGCTTGATCGTCAGAATTTATGCACGTGCCGTTATCGGAGTCATGCACCATGGACCACCACGAACCACCATACTAGTCGCTATAGAATCTAGCTTTCTCCTCGTGAACACCGCACAACAGTTTTAGAAGAGCTTTTACACATCTTAGTTAAATATATAAAAAATGACTTGCAACTTTTTTATAACGTTATAAACTTTATAAAATAAACCTTTAATCAATACCACATTCTAGTCTCTATAATTGACCTTGTTGCGTTGAAAATTACGGAGCTCGTGACAGACTCTGTTAGTGACTTCCAGCAACCTCTGGTACTGTGGATTGAGATGTAGTTCTCCTGACCAATAGCCAGCCATTGTTAGGTACCAAAGTGACGAAGTGATAACACACACAGCTAAAATAAGAGATGAGAAAAGGAGAAATGAACACACAAATATAACGTGGAAAACCCTCAACAAATAAGGGAAAAACCACGGGACAAGAACAGAAGAAATTTTACTAAGTGGAAGAAATTTCCACACCTCTCTCTAAATATAAGGAGAGCACAAATATACCACTCTCTCTTATACTAAGAAAAAATACACTCAAGGAGAAACCTCACAAGAGAACTTATCACTCTTGTATTTATTCTCTCTTAAATTTTTGGGATGATTTAGAAGGAGGAGGAGGTGTGTATTTATAACACACCTTCCTTGGTGCTAATTGGAAGCCCACCGATGTGGGACTTCCTGCTTCCAACAGCCATTACATTTATGATTTGCACAATCAGCTCAGCTTCTCTTCCAAAGCAGGTTCCTTCATTTTGCCAACTTGATAGCCAACCTTGCCACTGATCATTTAAGAAAAAGATTTATTATTTTTTGTTCTTAAGTTTTTTTAGATTTCTATTTTTAGTCCTGGTCTAAATTTTGGTCTAATCATAGTTCTTAAACTTTTTTCTCAGTCACCGCTTTTAGCCCGTGCTTTCAAGTAATAACATTAGTCAATGTGTAATAACAACGTTGACAATTTAATAGCTTTCCACGTCAACAACGAGTTCAACAACACAATCAAATGTAATTTTTTATAAATTTTGTTTTTGATATTAGGATTAAAACAAAATAGCAAAAGCCAGAAAATATATTTTTTATTTTATTAGAGAGACTCAACGCAAAAAAAAAAAATTTATTAAGAATCAAAAATAAAATTTATTAATTTATTAAAAATAAAAATATATTTAAGCATTTCTCATATTTGGGATAATGAAACTGTTTTGAATGTCTTTGTTAGAAGTGTGGGCATAGAAATTTATAAAGCTCGTAAGGGTTTCCACTCACTGCTTGATTCAAATAATGAGAAAATTCCTGACCATGACACCGAAACATTTCGAACCCAAGGTAATCAAGATTTGTCAGCAAAATCTCCAAGAGTTCCTTCTCTCTCTTGTTCAACTGCCTGCAACAAACATTCAACAGGATTTTGTTGCATCACGGGTACCGTTATATTATTTTACCATGTATATACTCATATTTGCTAACAAGCTACCCAAAATTTTTGCGCAACTTTAAGGAACTCGTAATTAATTAGGCATGCAAAATAAATTAATGTGTGACAGGACAAACAATGAATATGGCATGTTTACTTGTTTGAGTAGTCTGGTCCGTTAATGAGGTTGTTGAAGAAATCTACAAAAGCACTCTTAGTTTCTTCATCCTTTATGAAGGATCTCAGTGTCTCGAGCAATGCTGCGGTTTTAGCCCATGCAAGTCGCTCTGGAGATCTCTCAGGCTCAAATATGCTGGCTGCTGTTATAAAGTAAGCAAATAGGAGATTTGCTTTGCTCAACCCAAACTCCTCTAGTCCTGCTTCAGAGTACCACCTAATTTACATGCCATTGCAAATTAATTGACTTTTTCTTTTGTCAAATTAGTAGCATATACTTATGGAGTGTTTTCTGGGGGTTTACACTCACCTTTGAATTTTTTCCCATTCCGCACAATGCACAGCTTGACAGTTGTTGTAATCCAATTTTGCAAGCTCGAGATAAACATCATTGTTCACGTAGGGCATCCTGTTAAAGAAGAATAATGAATTAATCTATCTAAAGAAGGGAAGGATGATTGGATATGGAAAGAAGACAGCTCAAAAATCTTCATGGTGAAATTTGCTTACCAACTTCTGCAAGAACAAATTAATATAAGAGTTAGAAAAGAAAATAACTGTGATATTTATATAAAAAAAAAGCCTTAAAAAGTAATTTAGTTCCTATAACTTTACTTTTTATTATTATTTTGGTATCTGTAAGTTTTCATGTTTTATTTTTATTTCTTATAAATTTGTATTTTATGAGTTAAAATTAAAAAATGCAAATTTATATAAACTAAAAATGAAGCTAAAAATATATAACCATTTTTTATAAATAAGAGATATAAAGAAAAAGAATGAAAAATAATGTAATAGAGAGATAATAAAAATGAATATTGTATAAATTGTTGTATAAATATGATACTTGACTAAAGATATAGGAGTGGTTTTATGTTAACATTAATTTAATATATGATTATATTTGTTGAAAGTGATAGTATGACTGTGTTTGACAATTGACACGAATGAGTACCTAAAGGAAATACTTTTCTCTGTGATCATTTGACCATGCTAATTTGATCGCTATGTGACAAACCTGATAGTTATATTTTATTTTATTTTATCAATTTTTAATATTATATTTGATTTTATTAGTATTATGGGATTAAAAGATTGGTACCTGTAAAGGGTCTTGCCAATCCAAACGTCACTGCTACCACCATATTGTTCAAGGTAAAATCTTGTCTCCAGTCTGGGTAAGCTGGCATACCATGGCACATCCAGTGCATAACTCACCTGGAGAGTAGTTTAACAATGTTATATGAGCTAAAGTAAAAATGCTAACCGGAGAGAAAACAAAATAAATAGCTCTAACCTTATAAAATTATCGATTTTTTCCATTATTTTTCTAAATATATATATACCCTACATGCACATAAAGTACGTAGCTAGTTTGCATTTAATTTGTTTTAAAATAATTATAGGTAAGTTGTAATGGTATTGGAACGCACCTCGCCAGGTAAATCTTTGGTTATGATCCATTTATCTAGGAGCTCGTTTGCTGCACGTTTCTCAGTTAAAAATTTGGCAGAGAAGTTCTTGGCATCCTCAAGAATCTTCTCTCCTTGAAATAGCACTTGAGATGATCGATAAAGATTAAACATTCCTGTCACAGCTTGGTTTGACTGCCCAGAAAAGCAGAAGAATTCGCCATTTTTCTTAAATTGCTCAAACACACCTACCAAATTCGTCAATATTTGTGAAAATTATATATATCTCTCTCTCTAAGCAATATAAAAGGTTAAAGGAACTGAGACATAATAGAAATAACTTACTGGGCGAAACTTGATGCCCATGCAACCTTAGTAGTCTAAATCCCATTGCTGTGTCATCTATATCTTGAACCTCTGAATTCCTTGCCCAGCAAATACCATTCTCAGTCCAATATCTGAAAATTTTGATGTTATATTTGTACGGTGATTAATTACCCAGAAGGCAATGCCAGTCTTTTTTATCTCACGTTTATACTTTTTTTGTTAAAATAATAAAAAGTATTTAATTAGACTATAATATTCAATATATTAAAATTTTAAAATTAATACTTATCTTTAAATATTTGATAAGTATATACCAGCACTCAATAACATCTCAGGTACCTTGAAACATAAGTCACACAATCTCTGATCTCTGACTGAAAATATCTTGAAATTCCAAGACGATGAAGTCTATCGAAAACCCATATGCTTTCAAACAAATCCACCGGGTAGACATTTGGAACTGAACAAATAAATAAATAATATGTCACAGAAATATTGGATTCAAATCAGTTGACTTACTATTCTTTAAGGTTATAATAAATTGTTAGGATTTAAAGCATAAAAAAAAAAAATCAATCCAAAAGACTAATCCATTAAGTGAGAAAATCTCAAAGCTTAAATACCTACATCAAATAATTTATTTTACTCAATTTGTGACTCTAACCATAAATCATGTATTTGTCTCAAATGTAAATTCGAGTTAGTTTTAAGTCACCAATTCAATTGAAAAACGCAGTTCGAGTTAAAAAAGAAAGAATGATAAATTAAACAAAATGAAACTTTTCTTTTATTAGAATATTCCTTTCATAATTTTGACTGACAAAATTTATGTCTAGTGTAATAAAATAATTAAGCATCCATATTAATCAAGAAAATTTCACCTCCCCCATTGAACCTCTGGACCATCTTTTCAAGGTATTTGTGAGCATTTCCATCCTTAGTTTGCATGAGAGCATAAGCTGTAGAGGATGGAGAGAACAAGAATGATCCATCTCGGGACTGCAACTTTAGAAGCTGCTTCCAATCTAAGTTTGGCATTCCCTCCAAACTATGGAGCAGTGTTGTAGGCACCTTGTGCAGAACCTCTCTTGGTATTCTATCCGCACGCGACACATGGAAGTAAAATTATTAGAGTTAAGTAAAAATTGGAAGAGTGATTCTTAGTCCTCAACTTTCATTTTATTTTAATATAAAAGTCAAAATTAGTTATTTGTTAGAACTGTTGGATTAAAAAAAAAATGAAAGATGAGAAAAGAGAATAACTCTTTTAAAAACTAGTTTAAAATTAAGGTTAGTGTCACAAGAATTTATACTTCTTAAGCTTGAGGTCCCTCATTGCAAAGATGTTTTTCAAGATAGGAGAGTCTTCTGGCACTTCAATATTCAAACTTCTTGCTAGATCGAGAAGAGAGGGGAAAGCAACTTCAAACCCGATAGGCATATGTTCTGCATTTTCATCCTGAAGCTTGTACAAATTCTCCTTAAAAAATGTCATTCCTGTTACATATGAATGCATATATACACAATAGAAACATTAAATTAACATAAAAGTGCTGATAAAAAAAATAACATAAAAGTTATAATACTATACTATTTCTCGGTCCTCTTCTTTTACTAAGGAATAGAGGTGTGAAAGTATTGTAGAAAGAAATGATTAAGAGTAGGTATCTAAAAAGAAAAATGATTAAGAGTATCACAATATCTGGGTTAAAAAAAAAAAAGAATATGACGATATCAAAGTTGGCAAGGAATTCTTGGACAGCAACAATGAAATTCTTAAATGTAAAATTACCCTTCTCGCACTTTTCAGGGTGCATGTTCCATGATCTTAATGCAATAACACAAGCTAACGTGTTAAGAATACGATCATGGGCTAAGAATATTTCAGAGTCTCCCCAGGAGCCATCAGGTAGCTGATTATTTGCAATCCATTCAAGACAGCACGGGAATTGAGGTGAATTTCCACCCAGATCAACATTTTTCACTAGGGCAACCCATGCCGTGTCATAAGCTGATATTGATATTTCTCCATCTTCTTTGGAATACAACATCAATTTGATCACATTTATTTTTTGCCGTATCTGGTTTGTAACCAAAACCTTCCAAATTACGGTTGCAAATCAAATATCAGATGCCAAGATGCTTAATTATGTGATAGTTACTAACTAAAAATCAAATGAGAAACATGTACCTGGTTAAGAGCTCCCTCGTCTATAATATCATCCTTCAAAATATTATCCTTAGCCACCTCAGCAACACATGCTGCTATATAGAGTAACTTTATTAATTTTAATACTACTATATTGAAAATGATAATTACTAAGTGACCTTTTTATCTTAAATGATAATACTAATAATATATGCATACGGATCTCCAATAATAAACTGAAATTAGCATAACCTTGAGACCGAGAGCATATTGGCTGAAATCCACAAATCTTGCGATGTTTGCTTTCTGTGATTCGGAGGGGACAAAGACCTATTTGAAATTTGAAGTGACATTCTATCAGTATTATTTCATTTATTTGAATTTAAGGGGTGTTTGAAAATGCTAGTAATATCTATTTTTATAGGACTTTATTTTAATGATTATTTTTTAAAAAAAATATGAAATGATGTAGTATCACTAATTATATTATTTAATAAAATTGTACAGACAAAAAAAAACTCATTTAATTAAAAAAATGTAAAAAATAATAAATAAAACTATAAACATTCATGTCGTTGTCGTTTCTCTTTTATCCCCCCTCATTTATTGTTTTCTTGTGTACATTTTCTCTTTCTCTTTCTAGCCTAATTTTACGGTGTTGATTATCTTGACTAAAACACAATTAGTCAAAGCGTTAATTAGTAGCATATTAGTTCCTTATCATGATGCATGTATGTATAAAGTCTACTTTGACGCATTTCACATCATAAAAAGCTTGACCCTGCAAAGATATTTAGGTTTCCCTGAGGCTATATAATATCAGTATATATATAGTTTATCTTTCTCCACGATGGCATTCGAAAATGGGACAGGATCCCTAATAGAGAATATTAAAAAAATAATGTTAAAATCGTTTTGGAGCTATACCTGTTAAGCTTTAAATATTAAGAAAACAAATGGAAACGAAGAAAATCAAATTAAAATGTGAATTTAAACAACAAAACAAAATTAAAAGAAAAACATATATAGATACAGACGTACCCCCGAAAATATTATAAGGTGGTCGAATGGAAAAGTCGACAAAATTAAACAACAAAACAAAATTAAAAGAAAAACATATAGATACAGTACAGACGTACCCCCGAAAATATTATAAGGTGATGGAGTGGGAAAATTGAGAGTGACACAGGATTTTGTTGCAGGTCTCGCACATGAAGGAGGAAGCCTGTGACTGAGAATGAATGACAACTGAGACGCCATGGTGCACTGGTTCAGTATATCAACAAGTATTAAAATATATATTTATACCCATCGAACCCATACCAAGTGATATGAAAATCCTTTTCGATCCATCTCTCTTACATTTTGGTTCGTGTATTTTCCCGCAGTGTAAAATTGTGACTATCTTATTCAATTTGGTAAAATTTTGAACTATTTTGTTTGTGTACATCCCACCTCTTTGGAGCATATCTCACTTCATTTCTACATACATAGAACTGTGTTGTCGTGTTGGTACCTTAATCAGTATCATTCATAATTGGACCAATTTTCATAATTGATGCTTTACCCACCAGGCTACCACGATAAATATATTTTTATATGTACTGTTTGATATCAAATGTCCTAATAAAAATATTTTTTCTTTGACTGAAGTCCTAATAAAAATATTGAATAAGAAGCATTTGGTAATTTTACGAAAATACTTTACATTAATAAAAATAAAAACCAAATGCTCTAAATTTTAAAATGCATAAAATATTTATTTTTTATTAAAATATATATTGTTAACTATGGAATTCCTATTAAGAATTGATACAATTTCATAAATTGTGTTTGAGTTTAATAGACATACTGAGAAAGTTTTTACACTGTAAGACCAATAAAAATTACCTTCAATATATATATAACTTTTAAGAATAGATATTATAAAAGTTAATAAACTAGTCAAATTAATTTATAAAATAATAATATAAAATATATTAATATTTTTATTAAATAAATTGTTTCTATTATAATTTTTATTTAATTTATTGACTTTTATTATAATTACTATTAAAAGTTATATCAAAAATCATATTTTATCGATGACAATTGTCTGTGCATATATTTATAATTTTATATATTATGTTATTTACATTATATTGTTATTTTGTTTTCACACACATATATATATATATATATATAATTTTCCAAGTTTGAATTGTTTTAAATGAAAATTTACTCTCAAAGTTCATTCTACCGAAACAAAAATATTTTGACTTAGGTAACATATACTTTCTCTAGTTGAAAATTTCCCTTTTATTATATATAATATTATGTTTTCTGCATGAGTTTGGTTATTTATTTTAAATGGAAATTAAACATTTTCAAGAACTCATTGGTGTAATAGAAAAAGAAAAGATAAAAAGATAAAAAAAAAAAAAAAAAACTCAGTTTGTGACTGTCAGCAAAACCCAAGTCCTTTGGAACATATTGTAACCCGGAGGACTTTTTTTTTGTTTCATAATTAAAATCAGTTAACTTTTTTGTTGGAGTAGTTATATTCGTACATCCAGAAATGTTCGCCCGGTGTTCATCCTATAAATATAGATAAGAAAAATGTTTGATGGACATTAAATAATCAATATGCTATCCGATATCTAATTAGCAAGAGAGAAAAAAGAAAAAAAAATATAAAATTTATGATGTGATAAGAAAAAAAATAAGAAGTATTAATTTGTGTTTAAAATAAAGAGATATTTATATATCATTATTCTATAATTACTTACATATATAAACATGATTAATTTTGTTTCACCTATTGTTAAACATTTTAATAATTTTATAATATTATTAACCACTTCTGAGGTGAAGTTAAACTATTATAAACTCCAATAACTAACTGTCACTGTATTAATCACACATAAATTTATGTAGTTAATCAACAGTAACAATCAGTTACTAACCAATTATGATACAAAGTTAATCATGTTTGTGTGTGTGTTTTTAAGGGAGAGTGTTAGGAATAATAATTAGAAAATGAAAGATTGTTAGTGTTAAAAGAAAAAGGGTTGGATTCATTTTTTTAACTGAATCATACTCATTATTTAATTATAAATTAAGTGTTCAATACAAAGAATTACATAATTGAAGGTATAAAGACTAAAAAAAGATGATATTACTCTTACGAACTCATGAGCAATTCCGTTTACTTGACTCTTGACAAAAGCTATGGCAAAAGTATGATTATGGGAAACATTGAAACTCTCAGCTCCAAAATATCATCATATGATGGTGTCCTAACTTTATCCGCCACACACTATCAGTCTCAAATATTAACGTTTGCAGCCCCAAATTAAGATTCCACACGCAAACAAGGCTCCCTCCAAGAAGTCCTATCCAGAACTAATCTCTCTCGTGAATCACGATGCAAAGAACTGTTCCAGTTCTATTGATCTGCTGCTGGAAAAAACCTGCATCTACATTGCATTTGAAAAATCCCGATGGTGGTGGCCTCCATTGCTCAATATATGGCTTTTGGTTGAATGAGTCCGGGCACTAACCTGCCACTTGTTCAGCACGCAGCCAATCTTGGAAGAACTCAATATGGGCCGGGTTTAGTTAATATAATTAAGGAACCAACCTCTCAATTATTCTTTTGTAACCACTTATAAGTATTTGAAGGGTTATTTGCATTATGTCCATTTAATTATTAAGTATATGGTTTTAAATTGTGGTTTAGGGATGTGTTGCAAAGAGTTAAAAAACTTTTATATTGTAGATAATTATAGAAAAATACATTGATGCGATCATAATTACTATTGTGATTGTGTTACAATGAGTCAAAATCCTTTAACATTACAGCTACAATTACGAATGCGGAATGTTATTTAAAACCATGATATATATCAAATGAAAAGTCATGTAATGGTGATCAATAAATCTATTTTAAATATAATACCAACATATATATATATATATATATTTTGTTGGTTTTATTTTGTAATCAACCTTAATTGGTTAACTATTCTTATAGTTAACTATCCCTTATTACAATTGCTGCTAACTTCTCATTTTAACCATACATACATAATCACCTTTGATGGAAAAGGTCTATATATAGATGTGTATCTTCAATTTTTGAGGTCCCTGAACTCACTCATATATAAATGCATATACATCATCTAGTACAAATTGAGAAGAGTTTGGAAGACTCAAGAAATTACTTCATATTACAATATTACAACTCAATTCAAGGAGTAATGGCGGAAGGTATTTATATTCTATTTTATTTTGCATTAATCTAATATTATTTGTAAAAATGATTAGATCAAACATATATATAGCATGTATGTCAAATCCAATACGATCTCCTCTCTATTTTTTCTAACAAAGATTTGCTCTAAACATTTTTCCTGGTTTACATGACTTTTTGAAAGAGCACTTTCTCAATATGAGAGTTTATGGTCTCTGGGTCACAATATGCTCCATAGTAGAAACCCTTGGCCACTGTGAGGAATGAATTCTCCACATTTGAGTGCATACCATCTAAAGAGTTCTGGAGCACCAATTTCACAAGTTCTTGCATGTCTGATTCTATTTGAGGAGTGGTGATGCTGGTTGTACTCAGGTTGTCGTTGTCACTACCATGTGCCTAACAATAATAATTACATAAGTATAAAAATTCAGGGTCTGGAATTTAATTTAGGGATTAGAAGTACTTTAATTTAGTGATAACAGAAAAGAAAAAAAAGAGAATATATATATATATATATATATATATATATATAAGCATTCATCCACTTTTCCTTATATTTTTCTCCCCTCGTTTTCTTCTTATCTCACTTTCCTTTCCTATCTAATCATTTATTAGATGTAGTATTTTCTTGTCTACGTACATATCTTTTCTTCTTGTGTTTCTTTCTCTTTCCAGCGTAATGCGCCAAATTTTAGGGTGTCCGATTATCTTGACTCAAACACAATTAGTCAAAAAGAGTGAATTAGTAGCATATTAATTCCTTTTCATGATGCATATATAAAGTCTACTTTGACGCATTTCACATCATAAAAAGCTTGACTTCAGCATAGATAATTAGGTGGACCATAAGGGACCATCAGGTTTACAGGCTATATAATATCAATAGAGAATTATTAAGAAAACGATTGGAAACAAAGAAAATCAAATTACAATGTGGCCTTAAACAACTAAACAAGATTAAAAGAAAAACATAGATAGAGACGTACCCCAAAAAATATTATAAGACGACAGTGAAGGACAACTTCAGCCATGGTTCTTAGGAATGCATTTGATATTATTGTGGAGTGGACTATATGGCTCGGTAAATCAAGAAGCATTACAATGTATATTATTACTAATGAAAACCAAACCAAGTGACATGATAATCCTTTAGGATCTACCTCACTTTCATTTTGGTTCGTGTATTTTCCCGCATTGTAAAACCGTGACTATCTTTTCCAGTTTGGTAAAATTTTGAACTATTTTGACCGTGTACATCTCACCTCTTTGGTTCATATCTCACTTCTTTTCCAAGTACATAGAACTGTCTTGCCGTGTTGGGACCTTAATCAGGATCATTCTTAATTTGACCAATTTTCCATAATTGATGCTTTACCTACCACGCGATAAATACATTCTATATACTACTGTTTGATAACAAATGTCCTATAAAATAAAAAACTGAATAAGAAGGAGCATTGTTTAAGGAAAAAAATAATAATAAAAGATATATAAAATAATAAATTTTAAAATGCATAAAATATTTACTTTTTTTTATTAAAAGAACATTTATTATTTTTAATTACAGATATATAAGATTGTCTTAATAATAAAGGGCAAAGAAAGAGAGTGATAAGTTGCGGGGTTCAAAATTTTTCGTTAACAAAAAAATTAACAAACTAATAATTAACATTTATCAATAATAAACTTATATGACAAAATCTCCTAATAAATTAAGGCATTTTTTGGAACTTTTTTTCAATAAAGGATTTTTTTAGGAGTTATTTTTTTTTAATTTCCACAATTATCGTCCTACTAAGATAATTCTATAGATAAATTTTCAATAAAAATTCAAATCTTAATTTATCACGATTATAGGTGACTAATCCCTTCTATTAGATCTTACTTTCTTTTATATGTTTAGAAGTTATTTTTTAAACGAGACTATTCGTAGGAATTATTTCCATTTTATTTATATCAAGAAGACATGGTCATTCTCAAAGATATATGGCATGAATCATACAGGAGAACAACATTAAAAATAGTTAAGAAACTACATACTATAAGTTTAATTTGTTGTTGTTATTGTTATTATTATTATTAACTAAAATTTTGACCCGACGGAATAAATAAAAAATTTGAGTGTATTTATTTGTTTTTTTATTTAACTGTAAAAATTGGCATAGACATTTAACAAAAAATATGACATCTTTTATTGGATTTTTTTGGTATCCAATCGATGCCAAAATTTTATCTTTTATTTTATTTAATGGAACAAATAATTAAATAATATTTACTAAGAAAATATTTAAAATATGTAAAATCATAATAGAGTTATTCCTAGGAAATAGGGATTGAAATCGGATTAAAGT
>PYAF01000689.1:46202-68235 GCA_007407185.1 Glycine tomentella | reverse complement strand
ATTGACATTAAATAAAGTTAGAATGCGTTTAATTACATTAATTTTTTTTACTGAGCATTTATTACATTAATGAAGGACCCATTAAATAATAAAATGTACGACATTACCAAAAAATAGTAATATTTTAAAAATACATTAAATAAATAAAATACATTAATTATAATAATGAAGATTTTTCGATAATCCATTAAAAAATTAGATTAGAAAGAAGTCTTCAAATAATAAAATACAATTTATTTTTAATCAAAATAAAATACTCATAATAATAATAATAATTTAAAAATGAAGCAAAGTAAAATCTTAAAAAATCAATCTCATACTATGTGAAGGTTACGAGGAGAGAGAATATATATTTTCACCTATTTGTAATTGAAGTACATTAATTAATAACCAACATTAAAACTTTTTTTTTTGGGGGGGAGGGGGGGGGGAATCAATTTTTTTTTTTTAGTTACTTTGCTAATGACATAACAGTAACTTATAATTTATTTGGTCAAAAAAAATTCCTTAAATAAATGCTCAAATTTATACTGACATACAAATAATAATGATCACATCAATTTAAATATTCTTTTTTTTTCTCAGCGTCACCATTATATAATTAAAGGCACATGCACTTTCACATGCCATATGATTTCAAGTAACATGCATACCCCTGGAAACATGATGGCAGCAACAAGGTCTCAGCTCTGCATGTTTTTCGTTTTGGTGGCTATTATTTTCACCCCAAGCGCAGGTTCGAACGGTCAAACGTTGTTTTACTAATTATTTATATGCTCAATGCAATTTACTTGGTTGATCTTTGAGCCTTTTCTCTTGAATTTTCCAACTTTTGTGCAGTATTTGGTCAGAAAACCGCCACATGTGTCTTTATTAAAGCAAACTGTGGAACGAACCATGACTGTTTTGCACCTTGCAAATTGAAATTGAAAAATGACTACTGTCCAGGTTATGCTATATGTGACAATGGATCTTCATGCTGTTGTCAACGTATTCCGAACTGCGGCAGTCCCCCATTGAGTAAAACATCAGTTAGAGATTAACAGACATCATCTTAATTTGTCTCGCAATTACATCTTCAGTCCATTACAGACATCTTAATGAATGATTTCGAGACAACATTATTATTTGTACCCCTATCATGTTAGTTTACAATAAATGAATTTGTTCTATTATCATATATTTCCTCTTCCGTCCCTAATTATAAATATCATTTTTTAAGATTTAATTATCTTTTTTTATAGAACTATTTTCTAATTTTTAAATATATTAATTATTATTTTTCATATATATCATTATTTAATTATTCTCTATCTAAATATTAATGAAAAACAAGTAAATAAATAGAGAGAAGAAAAAAATAATTTTGAAATAATTATATAAATAATTAACAAATTTAAATGTGATAATTACTTTCTTGATATGATAACTATTATTTATTTCTTAAGAGACACGAATTAACTAAAAAGATTTTATAATTAAAGTCGGATATAACTTTGTCCGTTCCTTAATAATTGTAAGAAGAAAATTTTTATTTCAAAATAATTATTATATTAACTTTTTAATATAATATTAATTGTTTTTCTCACTTATATTTATCATAATACTAATGACATGAGCTATAAAAAATTAAAATAAACTAATGAAGGATTAATTTTATAAAATTATTCTTATTTTTCATTCATTTCTTAATTTTGTAATTTTTAAAAAAAATTAGGAAGATAATTATAATGTCACAAATATGTTTTGCTCGCTTATTCGTAGTCATGATAATTGTGAAGGACTCTATAATACTTTGATTCAATGGATAACTATTTGGTGTGGCGTCTCTCAAAAAAAAAAAAAAAAAAAAAAAAAAAAAAAAAAAACTATTAGGTGTGGCGCAAGTACTCAACATAGGTAAACTTAACTCACCTCCCTTCTTGAGTTACTGAGGCATTCATTGATGCAAATCAATTTGGTTTCGGTATAAAAATTTGGCTTCGGGATCAACTGTCACGAATAAAAAAGAATACAGAAACTGTCACGAATAAATTTGTGCTTGCTTTTGGTACATTCTTCCTCTGTTTTTTTTTTTTTATATGTAGAAAATCTTCGTATGTTTGTTTGTTTTTTATTAAGTTAGAATCGCCTTTTGTTAAGAAATAGAAAAGTTTCTCAAGACAATTACGTTGAACTCAATAAGAGTCAAAATCTGGGTGGGAGCATCCTCAACCCAATACATCTCATGAAATTTAAAAGCTAAATGAGTTAACTTGTTTGCCACCAAGTTTCCTTTTCTTCCGATGAACAGCACCGGTGCGACTAAGAGTTTCGCAGTTCCTCATAATTTCCGCTTTATAAGATTGGTCATGTGGATTCTTTCTTTTCCAGGCTAAATGTAGGGCAATGTATTTTAAACACAACATTTGAGAAACATTCATATAATTATTTAAAAAATTTTGTGAATATTTTAAAAAATTGTGTAATTTTATATATTAAATTTTAACCTTTTATATATAATTATAAGATCTTAATTTAATTATTTTACTCTTATAAATAAGAAGAAAAAGATAGTATTAAAGTAGCTTGTAGACCTAAGCTATACTTTCTCTATATCTTTGATACCCACATCTTTGTCATCAATGTACAACAAAACCCTATGTCCTGTAGCTCTTTTGAACCGCAGACGATCACTAGAGATGAACCCATATAGAAACCCCTTGAACACATCAACAGCATCTAACTTGATTGGTTCAACTCGATAGAATTCCTCTAAAGTTTTACTCATAGAAGAAGAAAAATCAATCTTATTTTATTCTCATTTATTTGTGTGTTTCCACTTTTCCATAAGTAAGAGGGAGGTTATATTGTGCCGGAGAGAGAAAAGAGGCAAGAAAATAAGAGAAAGACACAACTGCATAGTGGAAACTTGCACTTTTATAACTAATCTTATTGATGTAAATTTAATAATAATTTCACATAATTTTATTTATTTTAAAATTGATATTCTATTCATTAAACATTTTATTTAAACATTTAATTTATTAATATAAGTCTTAAATTTTAATTAACTATTAAAATTACTTAAATGCTGTGTTTAATTAAAATTTGGTATTTTATTCATTAAATAATTTATTTAAGTCCTATTTTTAATTAAAATAAATTTAGTTAAATATTTTATTTATTTAAAAATTTATAATTTGTTCATTAAATATTTTATTTAAATATTTATTAAGTTGTAATTCTTAATAAAATAATAAGATTGGCTAAATATTTTATTTATTTAAAAATTGGTATTCTATTGAATCTATTCATTACACATTTTATATAAGTATTTATTAAGTACTAATTTTTAATTAAATATTAAAATTAGCTAAATATTTTATTTATTCAACCTCGCATAAACCATAGGTGCTAAAATACCAGTCCAATATTTCATCTCAAATTGAGAACAGAATATACATAAATTCATTGCCGGGAAACAACAACATAAAACACTAATATAAACAGAGAACACATCAATCGTTTAAGAAGTAAGAATAATCGAGAACATACCAATAATTCAAGAAGTAGAGCAATGCAGCGAACGTATCTTGCCTGCCGGTGAAATGGAAGGACTTAGAGTAGAAGGAGTAGGTTTTAGAAAAGAGAAGTGAGGGTGGCCACCAGTGTGCCTATTTGATGGATTCTTGAAAAACCATATTTCGGATGGTCTAAGTCGTCAGTAACTCATTAATTTTCGACAGTTGTATAACCATCTATAAAAAATATGTTGAAAATGCATGTATTTACTGTAGTGTTACTTAATTGGTTACAATAATGCAGAACTATAACTAAATCAATGTTAAAAACTAAAAATGCAAGGTATCCAACTCATCCATGAGAGTAAGAATCTCTCGTATAGTAAGAATGGAAAATGTTCCATGGACATCTCAATGAGTGTCTACAGCTGAAGAGAAAAGGAAGTAGAAGTAATAAATAGATAAGTGATTATGTAATAAGAAGAGAGATCATAATAAAAAAAATAAGGAAAGAGCAACTTCTTGTATGCGGGGTTCAAACTTGAGACCCAGTTGTTTAACCAAGAAAACAGTCTATTAATTTGAAACTTTCAAGAATTTACTAAAGTTGGTCAAAAGACAATAAGGTTTTTGGCGGTAATTCGTTATCTATAACATGATAATCCAAAAACTAGCTTTGAAATTAGAATGTCCAATTAGAAGGTTTAACATCAAGCAAAACTAAACGGTTGAAATTAGAAGTCCAATTCCAAAGTACAGTTCAAAGTACATTTTTTGCGCGAAAGTTATCTTAAGGGGGGGAAAATATGAACAAAGATTGGCCTGTTTGAGACTTTCAATCTAGCTTTGAGTCAAATCAAAGAAAGTTCAAGCCCACAGTTAAAGACCGGAAAAATGTCAGCTTTGATGTTTTGTTTTTGGTCCCAAAGCCTGCTTTTGTGCTTGACAGAGAAGAATAATCCGGGATAAAAAGAAATTGAATGGGATTTGTTATATTGGAACTACTATTCCCACTGTCACAATTTGCTATTTTCACTATAACTTTTTGAAAAGCAGCAAAAAAGACCAAACTGACCCTAAGGTAGTTTTCTCCACCTCCACCCCTTTCCGTTCCCCTTTCCCTCCGTTCAAACTCCTCCTTCTCACCCCCAAACTTCTTTTTCTCTTTTCCCTCTCCTTCTCTGATTCTCCTTCTCCTTGTGCACCCCTCCCTAAACATGATTCTATTGTATTGTCGTTCAAGGAACAATTTTGGGATAAAGCAAAAAAGTTACCCATGTGGATAGTGCCATTAGCAATTGGGCTAGTGTCAATAGCAAACCTCTTGTTAATGTTTCCCTATTTGAACCATGCTCTTGTTTATTATTACCTACGGGCTACCGGTTTCTATGTTGTTTCGGTTTGGGTTGAGATAGACGTAGAATATTGTTGTTTTAAATATGATTAATATCTATCATAAATAATTAAATTTTATTTTAGGTTTCTAATTTTTATTTTTTAAGTCTCTAAAATATTAAAAAAATTGTTTTGAGTATCTGTAATTAAGTGTGGATGTGATATCACTTTGTAAGGTTACACTTAACTGATTCATTCACAAAAATCCAAGACCTTGTTTAAGTGATTTTCACCTAGTTTCACTTGAATAGATAACATTTTAGTAATGTGTCTTAATTTAAATAATTGTTTTTTTTATAATTTCTCTTATTTTTAAGGGTCTTTAAATAATTTATTCATGTTTTATATAATAAATTTTTTTAGAATATTATGTTATTGGTGCAAAGTATCCAATGAAACTCAATTCTAATGCAACACAGCGTTTTGATAAATATTTTCTTTAGTTATACATTTTATTCAAATATTTTATGCTTAATTTTATTCAAATTTAAAAATACGATGTGAAATACTTGTTAATTTTGATATTATAATTCTCAATCTTGTGCTATCAAGTCCAACTAAAGATGCATTAGGGGTGGGTATACGGACCAGTCCGACCCATTTAAGGTCTAGTGATAATCATTGTGCATACGTTCATTTGAATTACAAATAACACAATAATTATATATTTTTCCTAAATTTTTGTTTTAGTTTAGCCTCAATTTAGTTAGGAAATAAAGTTTTATAGAATCTTAGGCCGTAAATAAAATTTTAATCCTTTTCTCGTCTTTTCTACGTTTTTTCAAGTTTTGGATCATCAATTGAATATTTCATTCACGATGTCTCACCCAAAGAACTATGCTCATCATGCGAGAGTAATTGTGCAAACAAGGCCACATGATAGTCCAAGAGAGAAGAAGTGGCAAGTCATCACAAAAACTCGTCTAGTGAGTAAAGGTCACTGAGTGAAGAAAAGAAATTCAAAATTTCAATTATTGAAGAATTCAGTCAGAGAGTGGAATCACATCTGAAGTGTCTTTTGGAATTTGTAAAGAAATCACCTGATGGGTATGTCTTGCCCAACGAGCAGACCGCACCCTGAAGTGACAAGACAGAGGTCTTGAGCCTGATATAAAAAGACATTCTTTTGGGATTGCCAAAGGAGGCATAAACCTAGGATTGTGTGCAACAACTAAAAGCTCCCATCTACCTTATCTTCCATTTTCCTTCATTTTCTCACTTCCATTTTGTAATTTTGAGACATCTCATGACAATGAAAAACTAGTTTATCCTTTGTTAGGGAATTGGTGTACTAAGTTTACTCTTATGTAGTTAATCATCATATTTATTTAGTGTTTATTTATGTGTTATTACTTTTTTCCATTTTGATTGCTTGTTTTATGGTTTTATTACCTTAGCTTCAATTCTTTGTTTTTATTGTCATTAGGAAATGCTTGAAAATTAAGTTTTGAATAGAACATCTAATGAATATTTCATCTAAGGATGGAGGGATGTTTGTTAGTATCATTAGTGGTTAACTATATGAACATGTTTCATAGTTAATTTTTCATTGGAAAATGTTTTTTGACCAAAATTTGAAAGTGATATCTAATGGGTATTATGTCTAGGGATGAAATAACATTTGTTAGCCTGATAAACCTTTATTCTTGAATTCAAGTGGTTTAACTTGACTTGCTAAGGAATTAGGAGTTGAGTTAAGCAAATGAGGGATCGTGATGGTTAGAGCACTATAGTAGATTAAGGTAGCATTAGAGTGAACTTTGGATAAAGAAAACATTTATAACTACTGAGATTGTTAGCTTGATATACTCAAATCCCCAACAATTCATTTTATTCACATTTGGCTCCTTTTGTCCACCTTTTTTTTTTTGTTTTTAATCATCTTATACAAAACGAAAATTATCATTTGTCTAGTTGTTGAATTTGTACAAATAACTTGATACATACAAGTTTATGTGGACACGATACTCGAACTTATCGTTTTATGCTATTTGCACTATATTTTGGTTGCCAGCCAAGGATTTATCATCAAGAATCACGAGTTTAAGGTTTGCGATAGATGTTGCCTTTCCTGGGTAAACGATCTCAAATCGGCTTTTTTATTTTAGCAGATATGTGAAAATAATCGGTTTTTTTAAGTCATTTGTCCCTGGCATCTTATCTTCCGGTTGGAAGTGCAAGGCAGCAATCATCTGTAGCGGGCTAGCTCACTGAATCGATATCTGTATTTGTATAAATATAAGAGATGCTTTTTGCTTTGTCTTTTAAGCCGGATCTCAAATGTATTGGTAAGGATCTCTCCCCTGCCTATTAGGAGGGCTGACAGTTGTTTGCTTGTCTAGCTCAGCCCCTACTGAGCTTTCCGGTAGGCATCAGTAAATTAGATAATATTATTATCAATTCCCACTTACTTCTGTAAAAACTTCTTCCCCCTTGCAATTCCAACTCGGCCAGAGAATCAAAGGGCAGATGGTATGTCTTAAGGTAATCTTTCACATTCTGCTAGGGAAGAGATTAGAAAAACAATGAAACCCATAGGTTGACGCCACAAATTCCATCCCCAAAAACCATATTTTGATTGTGCATCAACTATATCAACTGTACTTAAACTGTTAGATAATCCTAGTCGGTGATAACATTACTGTTAACATCTCTATTACAGAACCGTACATGAGATTTTCGAGAACTTGTTTCTCGTATTAGACAATTTGTGATATTTTCATATTCTAGGCATTGATTTTTTATTCTTTATTTATTACACATTAGTTTGTTTTATTTTGTTAGCAAAACCCATTTTTAGATGAGTCGAATAAGTTTGGTCCGCGAAATAAAGCAAAAGTTTGCAAATAAACATACCTATGCATAGACTCAAATATTAAATTGAAAAAATATTTTTTATTAGAAAAATAGTTTTTAAAAAGTGAAAATGTATAAAGTAAAAAAAATTGACTTCATTTTTTAAGATAAAATTTATCACACAAAATATATAAATATTTTAAACATAACGAATTAAGAATAATCATCTAAATTAAAGATCAAAATATTAACATAATAACAAATTAATAATATGTGCACATTAAATTTAGCAGATAAAATAGTAATTCACAAATTTGCAAATAAAATTTGTTAGGTCCATGAACTTAACAAATAAGACTCAAACTTATTATGATTTTACAGATTTAAAATAATAATAATAAAAAAAGATCATTATCCTCCCAATCCATAAGTTTAACCAGCTGGTCCGCTGATATGAATTCGTATGCTCAACCCTTAGAATGCATACAGTTGAGCTCAACCATTCTTCCATGCAATACACATAAAATTCTCTCTTTTGTGCACTTCTTTTTCCTTATATGGAAAGAATAGTAATCGTTTTAGAGTTTAGCGGCCTGTTTGTTTCATAACTTTTTATACCGTAAACAGTTAATTTCAGAATTGAAGGAAAAGGTTTGCTTTCATCAAACTCTGTAAAATAATTATTGCTTAACTAAAAAATAAACAGGCAAAATATCACCAACACCGGCAATTTTGGGTAGAACTCACCCTATCTTTACGGTGTGCACTTGTTTTCCACGTTCCTGGAAACATCACTGGAGCGTTTAGATTCTCAGTTTATCTTCCTCATCTCAATACTGTGCACTGTGCAATACACAAACAAGCTGGACATTAATTAAATTTTAAAAGGAAACACGAACGAACTCACCCCAAATAATAATTTAAGGAAAAAAAAAACAAGAGAGCAACACTAACACTAACCAAGTTTAGCGCAAGCCGAGCCGACTGACAAGCCGAGTTTAGCGCTTTCCCGCAAAACAACACCCGCACTTGCACGTGCAAACACACGTCTAACACGTAACAGTCTCTCACCACGCTCTGATGTAAGTGGCAACAGGGGTAATGTAGTTAGTGTGTAGTGGTGTAGTGACAAGTGAAGTTAAATTAATTAATTATTAATCTATCAATTAAATAAAACAAAAGCAATGAAACGCACTAATAAAAAAAGAAAAATAAATATCAACGACAAGGACGAAGAAGGACCGTGTATGCAGCATTATAACTACCCCATACCCAAAAACACCTTTCACTTCCTTTCTCTGCTTCTAACGCACTCTTCTTCACTTGTTAATGCTTCCTTCTGAAAGTTCTAAACTTAACACAATGGAGCTTAGCAAAGTGACGTTAGAGATCTTCTCAAAATTGGAGCAGCAATGGCTCTCGCACTACGAAGCATCAACCAAAACGCGCATTCTCAGCATTGACGGCGGAGGAACCACCGCCATTGTCGCCGGCGCCGCCCTCGTCCACCTCGAGGACCAGATCCGCGCCCAAACCTCCGATCCCCACGCGCAACTCGCTGATTACTTTGACATCATCGCCGGCACCGGCATTGGTGCCATCCTCGCAGCCATGATCACCGCCGACGACGGCTTCGGCCGGCCTCTGTACACCGTCAGAGACGCCGTCAACTTCCTCGCCGAAAACAACCGCGAATTCTACAAGCCGAAACGCCCCGGCGTGTTCCGCCGACGCCGGAGATTCTCCGCAAGGAGCATGGAAAACGTGCTAAAGCGCGTTTTCAAGAGAAAAGAGGGAGAAGAACGGTTGTTGACTCTGAAGGACACGTGTAAGCCGCTACTTATCCCTTGCTTTGACCTCAAGAGCTCTGCGCCGTTCGTGTTCTCCCGAGCCGACGCGTCCGAGTCACCGAATTTCAACTTCGAACTTTGGAAGGCGTGCCGCGCCACGTCAGCGACTCCTGGCGTTTTCGTGCCCTTTCACTTCTCCTCCGTCGACGGAAAAACCTCGTGCGCCGCCGTTGACGGCGGCTTAGTGATGAACAATCCGGCCGCGGCAACGGTCACGCACGTCCTCCACAACAAGCGCGACTTCCCGTCGGTGAACGGTGTGGAGGATCTCCTCGTTCTCTCCATCGGAAACGGAGCTCCGGCGAAGAGAATGAACAACGCGGGCGAGTGCTCCACGTCGATGGTGGTTGACATTGCGCTCGACGGCGTTTCTGAGACCGTTGACCAGATGCTAGAGAACGCCTTCTGTTGGAATCGTAGGGACTATGTCAGGATTCAGGTACGCCATTAATCACACTGGTTCCGTAGAAAATGAGGGTAAAAAATAGAAATGCGAAAAGAAAATGAAATTAGATTCAGCAAATTGCCTCGGTCTCAGTGAACTCCACTTCTTGCTCACTAGTCACTATTGTAACAAAATTATTAGTTTTGTGTGTGACGGAGTTAATTGACGGCGTGTGTGATTGTGCAGGCTTTCGGATTAGGAGATCAAGGAAAAGATGATGAGAAGGTGCTGAACGAGAGAGTCCTTGAATCGTTACCGTTTGGGGGAAAACGGTTACTGCAGGAGACTAACGGTAACAGAATCGAGAGCTTCGTGCAACGTCTTGTTGCTACTGGGAAGACAAGTCTTCCACCTAGTCCGTGCAAGCTTCCGCCGTAAGCTTCTGACTAACGGCGTTTCTTTATTTTTAATATTTTGACGCAGTGACTTGTATCCAAGAGGTTAGATTAGCCGTGATTAATTAAAGAAGAAAAAAAAGTGATGAAGTTTTTATTTTATCTGTTCTTGGAGTGAATAGCGGTTAGTAAAACTCACATGGTAGAGTTTCTCGTGATTCTTGATTTGCTCCCTTGACTCTGATTTTGACTTCGTAAGACATTTTTTCCAAACGGGGACACGACGATTAGACTTTGATAATTACCGTTTCTTTTCTGAGACATGCTTAGCTAAATGGTGATTACGGTTGCATGTGAATGTTAAGTCCCTAAAATGGCTGCGTGATTCGCGGGGTTGGAGAACCTCTACTACTACTAGGCTCGTGATCAATCTTTTATTGAAGAACAAAAATTTAAAAGTACTACATGCAATCCAGGCTAAAAGGTTCCAAATCATGTTTTACCTCTAAAATTGATTTTTTTTAAATAATGTTTTTGTTTTATTATTATTTTTAAAGTTTTCTAAAAAGCAATTATCTGAATTATTTTTTCTAAACGTGTGTTCTGTTTCAACTATTGTATCGGTCGCAACTTCATTCAATGAAACAAACTTAATTGTATAATTTATTTAAACAAAAATAAAATTACCTTTGAGAAATTAAAGGTGCAGAAAAATGGAATACCAAAAGCAAAAGCTGTAGAGTTTTTTTTTTTTTTTTATCGGCCAAATAAATATTATTAATAGCAGCACTAGCAGTACAAGTACTGATATAATAAAAAAACAACAGACATACAAGTCCCATATTGCAATGGTTAGTCCTTATTTATATCACCATAGGAACAAATATGAAATAACCAAAAGCAACCAGACTAGACCAACCCAACATAAAAGCATAATACCATACTATACTTCCCTACTTTTATCAGTATAACCCCCTTCAATCTGCAGATCAAGCCACTTTACAACAGTTTGAGGATTAAGCTAATTAATGTTTTAATATCACCCTAATATGTTTTGTCCACTCATAGAGGGACCCTGCTGCACATTTCATCTTGGCTTTGTTCCACTGCCATGCTCGAATCATAGCTATATCACATATCTTTTCTATTTTGCATCTCGCTTCATTGAATGCTATGTCATTACGGGCTAGCCATATAGACCAAATCACAGCTAACCACACATTTCTCCACATGAGCTTTCCTTCCCTTCCTTGAACATGACCTCCAAATTGCCAAAAATGTATCTTAACTGTTGCAGGAAGTACCAATTCACATACCCGCATAAATATTTATTGCTAATTTTAGTTTTATAAGAAATGATAGGAAAATTAAACACTAACCAATTGTAAAAGAAGTATTTCAAATCTTTTTTTTGGGAAAAATGAATTAAATTTCAATCTATATTTTAGTGTAGGTCTCACACCTCTAACTAACTACTTTAATTCATAGAACTAAAGTATGTGAAAACAACAAGTTGTTAATTAATATATGATGGCAATTATCATCTTACATACACAATTATCCTAGTGAAAAATATGAGGGGATCGAATAAAATACATGTGAAATTCTTACCAATGCAACTACTAAATCGCACAAGTGTACGAATCTTTCTCACTTTTTTTTTAAAGAAATTCTCACTTATATGTTATCTAATGTGAAATTTTATTTTCATACTTAGAACTCCAATACATTAGAGTATATCTAATAATTTAATGGGAATACATTAGAGTATATCTAATGGGGTTTTACGAGAGTTGTAAAATTTTGCGTGTAAAGTTCTATCATCGGAGTGCTTTGAGTTGCTGTCCACTTGTAAGAATGGTTTTTAAAGGATTTTTACCATTAAAACAATATGTTTTTCATAATAATACAAAAAGGGAAAATAATCGAATGAAATCAACAAGCAAAAACAGTTCAACGAGAAACAAATTCATAAATAAAAAATTCAAATCTAATAACAAAGGAATGAATAATCAATGGATACAATCAAGTCTAGAATTTGACCATCAAAATTAGCAACAATGAAGACATTTTATAGAAACTTCCTTGATGAATACAACTCTAATTTAATCAGTGACTCCTACACCAACCAAAGATGATGTTAGGGAATAGAACCAAGGGGAGGAGCAAAGAGAGCATCACCATTAAGAATCTTTGCCTCCTCTCCTAGCACAATCATGATTATTGTGCGATAATCATGATTATCACTGGCACTGCTCGTTAAGCATGACAACATTGTTGCTAATCATACACTTTGAGAAAGAAAAATGAGAATAAGGATTCTTATGTGAGAGGGTGGAGTGAAAAAAAAATGAAAGAGAAACACCGGAATGAAATGAAGATTATGTTGGATAAGCTATTTTAATTAGTTTTAAATTTTTTATTAGTTAAAAAATTTATTTGATTGTTTGTTAAATAAATTTTTAAAAAAACTTTTAGTCTTTTTTTAGTTTTTAATATTTTTAAAATGTTATTTAAAGTAATATTTTTTAAAATGTTAACTTTTAATTTTTTATATTTTATTCTCTTTTTATTGTAAAAATATTTATTTAATTTTTTTATTATCATTTTTAAACATGTCATTTATGTATTTTATATTTTTAATTATTTTAATAACTAATTTTACTAGACATTTATAATTTAATTTAATAAGTTAATTTAAAAGTTTTCAACTAAGTTTTTAATTAGTTTTTTGGTTGAATCGAATTGGACGAAGAAGGAAAGAAAACCTAAATTCTAGTGATAAATTAAACCCAAGCTAAACTTTTTGGCCGTTGAACTGTTTGTATTTTGTTTCGTCATCTCTGGGACATGTCTTATGTGACAGTTTTGATTGCTTTTAAAGAATTTGTTTTTGCTCTTAAAAAATGAAATCAAATTATAGTAAATGAAACGAAATACTAATTAATTATAAATGACATAAGAAATAGTTAGGGTGATACAAGTGAAAATACTTTGATGGTTCTGAGGGACAACAATACAACATCTCTAGCTCCTTAACTAGTATATTCATTTATATTTAAAATATTTGTAAGACCATATATAAATTTTTAAAATAATATCAGAAAATACACATCTAGCTCCTTAACTATTTTGATCACAAGTAGTAGCGTATAGTAACATTTACAAATTACAATTTACAAAACTTAATTATGACACACCACAAAAAGACATCTTTGAAGAATAAAGCAATAATTTAATGCAGCAACGAGAGTACTCATGGAGGGGGGAAAAGGAAGCCAATCCAATCCCATATTGCGTCAAACTGATATCATGAATTCATCATAACAGAAAAGGTTCTTTTTTCTCGGTGATTTGATTGCTCTCTTACAAATTAAAAGCTTACATGACGCAAATTACCTTTTCCTTTCATTAATTTTAACTTTTTCAGCCTTTCATATATGGCATGCTCCTCTGAATTATCTTCGTCCTTCTTTTGGTAGGTGAATTTAGTGATTGCAGTGTAGTAGTACTTCTTCCCCACTGCTCTAATTGCTGGCATCAGCCACCGGTTTCTTTTGCCACGGCATTAAATAGCCTGTAATTTCAGCGGCTTTATGTCACTTTCTTTGTTGGTTTTTCCTTTTTTTGCCCTGTGTTCTATTTTCATTGCCTTTTTCTAAGTCCAGGTTACTTTACAACAAATGTTATAAAATATAGCATTGTGTGACAGAGCACATATGATGTATGCGATGCTCTGCTCCTTGTATTTCATGAATGAATTACTCGGCCAAAAGTGACGGCTCCCAACATTTTTTTTTATGAAAATATATACAATTAAGACTTAAGAGAGAAATATTTAAAATAAGAGGAGAACAAAGTATAAAATAAGAGGAGTCATGTAATAATATACAAAGAATGTGTTGAAAGAATATTTTGTAAAATTAGCAATTACATCCGGTAATCATAACACGATTCACGGCTTTGTTAACACTAATTGGGTTCTAGCCCTGCATGATTTTAATCAGCCTATTTGATTTGATTTGATTTGATTTAGGTCCTTTTTTCTTCCTTTTTAGTTACTAAAGTGTCTCTTCACGAAAAAATTATCTGATAGAGATCTCAAGAGTATACATGTTTTTTTTTAATGATATTAAATTTATTGGTTAAACATAATAGTTAATATTATTGACACTTTTCAGATTTAAAGTGAGATACTAAGTGTAATATTTCTTCTTCTTTTTTTCATCACAGGTATTTTTTTATCTTGTAGAATTATTACAGACAATAAATTATCTTTTCGAGAGTTTTGTTAAAATTGTATATCTATGATTTGAGTTTAAAATTATTGATTAAGTTGAAATAATTATATGTTGACTAAGTTATATGCTCGGTTGGAAGAGTAATATAATATAATCATATATCAGGAAAAAAATATTATAGAAGATGCAAACATTTACAAACTTATTAGTTAGAGTTACAATAAATTTTAAAACAGTTTTTTTATCATTATATATGAGAACGTACGACAATCATATATACAAAATAAATACAAGACTACAATCATATATAATTATATTCATTAAAAAGCTAAAAATATATTTTAAGTTATAGAATGACCTTACATTTGAGTGCACTCAAGAATATCTTCACATTTCACACGTTATGACTTTATAATCTGAATAATATTCATGGAATAAATGAAGGATATTAAAGTTTGGGTTTCATTAGTTGTGGAGGGAGGGGCCCTTAGGGGGTTGGGACTTGGGAGGAGGGGGGTGACCACAACCATTTCCAGCTCGTGTTTTTCAGTTTTAGTCCAAACTCAAAGGGATTTGTTCTGAATTATTTTAGCGTGATAGAGTTTATTCTTTAGATCTAAGTTAGATCTTTTAATTAATTGATTTCCCAATTGGATGCTCTCTTTTGATGACGATAATTTACGCATTTATGTAAGTGTGAGTAATTGTTCAAATTTCGGTGCTTACCCCTTAAAATTGACGAGATATAATCTATAAAGTTTAATAACTATATGTACTTTCTGTGTAAAAAAAATTACACTATAATACTCTAAATAATAAACCCTTTCGCATAAAAATATCTAAATAACAAACCGTGTAATATAAAAATATCTAGATAAAAAAAAACAAAAAAAAAAAACTCTATCTTATGTAAAACATAAAAGGTAAATTTAATAAATTTTTAAAGACACTTAAAGAAAAAATACAAAAAGTTAGAAATTAAAACATTACTCAAAGTAATGTCTGAAAAAACAAATATAAGTTATTAAAATAAATTTATTTACTAATTGTAGTTAATATTGTCAGAAAAGCTTTTTTTATATAGATAAAAGAAATGGGAAATAACTTAAAATGCTTTTCGGACATATTTCAAGTCTTTTTTTTTTTTCCTTTTGCTTTCTCTTAGTCATCCTCTTGATGTGCTTCTTGATTCTTGCGGATTAAGAATATAAAAATAAATTGAAGACTGAATAAATATAACATGAGTGCTATATATTTATTAAAATTAAAAATATAAAGCAAACGATTACTATATTATTATATGTGTTTAGAAAACTACTGATAATTTCTATTTCCAGCGGTAACATGACGGACTGATATTATAATCTTCTACAAGTCTACAAATAACTCAAACAATATTTAACCACTACTATCCACTTTCAATAGCTTAAAGAATTAATGAATTTATAGTCAAATATATATTTTTTGGTGGAATCTAGTAAAATATTTAAAAAAGAGTGAGAACACATGCAAATGTTTCAAGTAGAGATTTCACAGTTCACACTACAGTGTGACAAATTTCAAATAATAATTTAGCTTGTGAAAATCATGAATTGGGCATTTAAGGCACGTGCACAACACATAAGTAGAGTTATGTTACTGCGTTTTAAGACATACCACAAAATTACTTACATGGATCTAACTCTACTTAAACAACCTTTAACCATATAATGTTCAATCCTTTATCGAATCTGCCAATTCCGCACACAAAATTACTTTATACACCACCGATCTTTTACTCCCACCAACTTAATTTTTTATATCCTTTTCAGAAATTTAATTTTGAAGTATATATATATATATATATATATATATATTAAGCTTATTTTCAAAACAAATCACTTCTAAATTTAAATTTCTGAAAGTGATTTATAAATTACATTTTTTTATTAAAATTTTCAGAAGAGTGTTTAATAAATTCTGAAATAAAAAAATTCCAGATGTAACTCCTGATAAACTTTTTTTACTTAAAAAATGTGTTATGTATAAATTAAATTTTATTGATTCAATCATTGAATATTTAATATAATTCAGTAATCATGCACACTAAATGTTAGATAAATTGGATATTTGTAGTTATGTAATCTTATTAATATTTACTCATATTTTAAAAAATATTATATGCTAAATCAAATTTATTTAACAAAATATCAAATGATTTTATATTTTTATAAAAAATTATAGACTTAATTTACTCAATTAAAACTTTTAATTTAATGATTAGATTAAGAAAATTTATAAATAAAAATATAAAAGGAAACATTTTTATCAAAACTTACTCCTAAAATAAATAAATTATTCCTTATATACATAATGATTAAATTTTAATATGTTTTGAAAAATATATAACATTAATTTTGATCTATGAATGATGTATTAAATAATTTTTTATTAATATAAAATTTAGTAGATATGATCTACATGAAATTAACTTTTAATATAACTAAAAAGATTTGAGATAAAATTATTCACTAATCAGTTATTAAATAGTGTAATTTTTTGTGTGTAAAAATGGTATAATAGATGGTGTAAATTATATTAGTTAGGATCATTTGATCCTTCCCACATATAATAATAATATAATTTACTCGAATTATAATAAAATATCAAACATACCCCCGGCCCCTTAAAAATAATGATTCATTATATTACTAGACAATCCTAATCCTTCCACTTGGAACAGACCCATAGTTTGACGGCTTAAAGTTGGCTTCTTAGTGTTGTCGCGGGGTAGGGCAAATGTGTTCAAAAACAAACAAGATCTAAACTCAGACAAAATAGCAAAGTGGATCAAATCTTAGGGTGATCTCTCCTGTCTGATTGCATTATATGTACGTGAGTGAGTCAATTTTCTTCTTCTTCTTATTTCGTAATTGAGAAGGTAGATTGATGACAAATTTTATAACATTTAAATTAATGTTTCAAAAGTATTTAAGCATTTGAAATAAAATATTTGTTATTTATTAGAAATCGAGCTCCCTAACCTTTTCAAATAATAAGTTAAAGTAAAACATCATATATATATATATATATATATATATATTATCAATAAGTACAACTATTTTCTCTAATTAAATTAGTGTAAAAAATAGAGAGTGCAATGTTTTTTAGAAGAGTTTCAGCCGGATTCAACCCCAAATTTTTGGACTTGATGTGTAATCTGTTAATGGATCTATGATAGGTTCTAATACCATTTAAAAGAGTTTTAGCCTAATTCAACCCAAAAGCTAGCTCATAGGATGATGATTGTCTTTCATTTATATACTCTATCTTGACATTATTTCTAGTCGATGTGAGATTTGAATTTTTTTCTACTATACTTTGAAAATATATTGGAAAAAGAACGACGACAAAAAATCACCCGTGTCATAATAGAAGCCCTAAGTTACTATCAAACACTCAGGCTTCAAGTTCAATACCTCCATATATAGTTAGACTAGTTAATTACAGTATCATCTTTATTACGACAATGTTTAACTAAAGTTTGTGAATAAGCTTAAAAAGTTTTGCAGCTCAACATCTTTTTTAATGCATATAGTTGGTACCTAATCGCTTTTCATGAATGTTTATTTTAAGGGCTGTTTATTCTTTTGGTAAAGCAGATTCCAAAGCCGTGCTATATGCTTTAAAGACAAACTCGAGTGATGACAATATAGGGTCTTTCACAACATTAAAATATTGTAATGAAAAACTAGCCATTGTTTGGGTATTAATGAACCATTTAATATATCGAGGCTCCATAATTTAACTAGTGCGACAGAATGGGTAGTGTATCATTAAATAATGGTTGGTTTGGTCCATCCATTGCATTAGTTAGTTTCTTTCTTTATTTTAGATTGGACCAATAATTATTGAAAAATGTTACAATAAGGAGATTCAGAATCAATGTGAGGATAATATTAAGCTTATTAATTACTAGCTTTATAGCTCAAGTAATTGGTGGGCTATCTTGTTTAGTGATCTCAAATTTTATGAAAGTTGTATTTTAACAAATTGTGATAATTAAGACACCAAATGGCAAATGAAAGGCAAAAGAGTCATAAGAGTGAAGAGATATTTTCTTAGTTTTTAATTATAAGATCCTTTTTAAAAATTTATTTGTTTTTTATGATTTTTTTATAATTTTTAGATGCATTAATTATTTCTTTATATACTTTTAATTAATTATTCTATCTAAACATTATTAACAAATAAATAAGTGAATAGAAAAAAAGAAAGAAAGAATTTTAAAATCATAGTATAAATAATCAATAAATTTAATATTATAATGCCAAAAGAGTCCCGAATCACAACGATTTGGACATGCTGCAAACAGCTTCAAATTACATAGCCATGTTTTAGGTTGATATGGATGGGCAAATTGAAGAATAAAAAAGCATCTATTTGTAGGCTTGAAAAGAATAAAATCTTATGGACTGCGTCACACACTATTTCTTAGGGAGAAAGAGATAAGAAGTGGGCATTTTCTTTCTCAGTGAAAAAATCCGGACATTTAATTACGTGGTGAGAAAGTTTGTTTCTTTTGTCTTTTTCATTGTTTCTTTTAAGTGTATGTTTAGAGAATTTATTTTTGTGATAATTTTTATTATGTTAAAACGATAATTTTGATCAAAATTATTAAAATGATAAAAAGTAAATTACACATTTACACTGTAATCCTCATCAAATTTTCCATGTAAACTTAAAAAAACAGGGAATCATATCTAATTCCATATTTGGACGTGGTTAAAAAGCTTGGATACTGGATTCGATTATTCATGTGATTAATGAATGGTTGGTCTAACCCAGTGATTGCATAAGAAACTAAAAGTAATACATGTGCAAAGTCAGTCTTCGAGTTTTTCCGACAATGGAATTGTGGAAGCGTGCATGAAAGTGGATAATTTAGAAACAAACAAAATGGACTTATGAAATATTGGTGAGGGTGTGCTTATTTACAAAACTGTGGTAGAGTAGAGAAATGTGGACAGTATAAGACGGGTCTGTTGTAACAGGGGGTATTGTATATTTTTACTCAAGGATGGTAAAAATAGTATATAACAATTCAGAACACGCTTTTTATTACACTTTTTAAAAAATATATTTTTTTATTAGTTAAAATTTATTAAAAAAAAGTGTGATAAAGAATAAAATATTTAAAAAAGTGTGATAAAGAATATATTCTTTAACATTTCTATATAACTTTTATATGAAACATCTTATTTTTTATTCCTAATAACTAATTATTTTAAATAATTAAATATTGCAAAGAACTTCATAATCTCATAATTTTATTGTAAATGGAATGAACCATTTTCAAATTACTTTATACTTAAACATATTTAAACATGTTTTTTAGAGTTAATTACTCAAATGCAGTAAAACTTCATAACCTAATCAAAAGGTAAAGTTTTTTTTTTTGTGTAAACGAAGATATTTAAGAAGTTAATCTCTTTCGATAAATATTTTTCTATACACACTCAAGGAATCGAATCAAGGCAAGGTTTTGTTTTGTCATTCGGAAATAAGATGAGCAGTTTTATTTTGTTCACATATGCTCTGTTGTTAACCAGGAACCATTAAAGAGAGACAAGAGAGAAAAATGTTAAGAAATAAAAATAAGAAATTGGATGCTCATTATTCTAAGAATGTTAGTCGCTGAGGGCATTGATCGATATTCTTGATTGAAGAGAGACTACCATAGCATAAAGTACTACAAGGTACTGTACTAACAACTACTATATGTCTGGATACTAGTTTCATGCTAATGTCAGGGTATGCCCATAGGGGATCCACCCCAATATTGAATCTTCTGAATTCTGAGTTGGTAATTCCATTAAAAGACCTATCTATACACATATGCCATCTTCTGAGTATCTTGTTGTTCCTGAACCCTTAGGCCGAGCCATTATTGAAAAAGGCCAAGAACACAGATTTACTCAACACGAATCATCTAAATTACTACCTTCCTTTCTGACAGTTTCCTTCTTTGCAATTAATTGGGTCGAAAATGGTATGAGTGGGGAAGGAGAAGGACTAAAGGAGTTAGATGAATGCAATGAATGAGCTTTGTAAGATCAATGGGCTTTAATTAATTATTAATTGATTCAAGGTCCATTCCGGTGTAAATTCTCTCTGCATTTGCATTTACGGTTTGTCCGAAACCAAATGTTAAAACCCAACAAGTAATAGTATTATTGTAGACAATGTCTTTAAGTTCTTCGCATTTGTATCATGGTCCACCGGCACCAGAATGAAACACTTTTTCTTCTTATTATTATTCTTTTTAAAAGTTTGATTTTCTTTAATTAAAGGCCTCTCGATTTTAGAATACCGGATCTCACCTAATAGTTTGATATACTTTGCTATGGATAAACTTTAGCCTAAAACAAATATAAGTAACCAAATTTATATATATATATATATATATATATATCATGATTGCATGATTCCAATAGCTAAAAGCTATGAGCGACGCATGTACACGTCTCGATCTCTCGCTCTTTTTCTCTTTTCCCTTCCTTTTATTAGTTCCTCGTTCTTTATTTGTACTTAATCCATACATTATATATCCTTTAAGGCTTCTTTGTTGAATAGGATATGATATAATAATCATTTTATTCCATTTTAATAAATTGTTTGGTGTATTGACAAAAAATGATTTATTATCATATCTTATGCATCTAAATCTATCATTTATTGTTAGACCAATGCAATTCTTATCTTATTAAGAAATGTCATGGGTAAATTATGTGTGTCTCTACGACTCTCTCTATCTAATGTTAAAAAGCGGGATTCCATCGAACAGAACAATAACAACAGATAAAGGAAGTTGAACACGATAAATGGACACAAATATTTTACGTGGGAAAACCCTGAGGTAAAAACCCACGGACAAGAGTAGAAAAATTTCACTATGGGAACTCCAACACTACAACCTCCCTTTATCACAAGGAGAGAACAATTTTATCTCTCTCTTGAACTAAGGAATACTCCTCACAAAATTATACTCAAGAATAATATTATAACAAATAATATTATAAGAGAAGAGAAGAAGATTTTGGTGTGTATATAATGGGTGGAGGGGGTATGCTTTTATAGCCCCCCACCCTTGGTTCCTTGGAGAAACCCACCGATGTGGGACTCCTGAACCAACAATCTCCCACTTGGAGATATGATTGAGGATCAATCAATCTCCACACAGTTCTTTCTATCTTGTCATGTCCATGTTGTCTATTTTTCTGCCAGGCTATATGAAGATCTGCACCAAATGAACTTGTCAGTGTTGATTGACTTTGTCAGCGCATCTGCTATATTCTCCTTTGTATGAATCTTTTGCACATCCACGCTTCCATCTTCTACCACTTCACGAACAAAATGATATTGAACTCCTATGTGCTTTGTCCTGAAATGAAAGGCTGGATTCCTTGCAATGTGCAAGGCACTCTGA
>PYAF01000689.1:2792-35876 GCA_007407185.1 Glycine tomentella | reverse complement strand
CCACTTAACTAATAGAACAAAATGTCACAAAATAATGCTCCACCCAATACCATAAACCCTGTTAAAATATACTGACAGAATATGCTATTTCAACTCAAGTTAAACAACGAAAATGAAAAAAATAAAATGGTTGATAGTGAAGGAATCCGCCATTAAAGGGAAGAAAAATGTCTCCCTGTTTTGGCATCATCTTAGATTGTGAGAATCCACTTAGATTTAACAAGATCATAGTGAATTAATAATTAATCCAAAACACATTTTCAGATATGGTCATAAATAATGTTTTAATAAAATCAACAAGATCCTAGTGAATTAATTCAACACAGTTTCAAAATCTGAAAACAGCTTTTAAAATTCGAATCCAAGCCACCAACCATGTTTCATAGTACACATATATAAATACAAACCAAATTAGCGTCATCCACAAGATAAAACACACACACACACACTACACTAAGTTCAGATCACAGTGAGACAAAGATATGGAACAAGAAGGAGAAAAAGGGAGAGAGGAGAAAAGACAAGTTCAACGTGCAGCAACACAGCAACACAGAAAAAGCAATAAACGCTTTGAGTCACTTATGAGTCAATTTAGTGCTATTTCGGAAATGCACTAACCTAAAAATCTCGCGGGAACAATGAAGCAAGCTGAAACTGAAAGTGAACGATAAAACACTCCCGAATGCAGAGCTTTCGATCATTTGTTGGTCACATCTCCTTCTCACCTCCTCTGAAATGTTTCTGTGAACAAAACAAAGACAAGCAAAACATATCAAGCAACATCGAAACATATCAAGCTAAAACAAGGAGAATATTAAATTACTACCAATTTTTTGGGGGCTTTAATAGAGATTGGTGAGAGGAGAGTTCTATCGGTTTAAAATCAAAAGACAATGACTATGGTGGCCGGAATCAACCTCGATGGCGGTGGAGCATAGGTAAGGCTGGAGAAATTTGAGGTACCGTGAGAGTGAGAAATTTGAATTTGGGTGTGGATGCTGTGAAAGGGGGTTATCTTTTTTCCTTTACGTTTATGTTTTTTTACTTTTTGAAAGAAAGTAACTTTTTGCTTGTTTTTCTATCCAAATGTTAACAATTACTCATTAATTTTTAAAAGAAACATGTGCATAATATTTTCTATCCAGATGTTAATAATTACTTATTAATTTTTAAAAGCAACTTTTTACTTATTGTTCTATCCAGATGTTAATAATTACTTATTAATTTTTAAAAGCAACTTTTTACTTATTGTTCTATCCAGATGTTAATAAGTAAAAGAAAAAGAAACATGTGCATAATTTTTACTCTAAAATTTAATCAATATTTATTAATTTTTATGATAAGAATCTTATTAATTATTTAAAAAATTATTTTAAATTTAGTAAAAAAATATTTTATATTTTATATTTGGTGGTGTATAATTATTTTAGTTTTACCTACACAAAATAATTATAGGTATAAGACTTTGAAGTTATACCTACACCAACCAAATGTAGGTATAAGTTTAAGAAGCTTCATATGCATGGTGTAGTCATAGATATATGTTTTTTAGAATTTTTCCTACACTAGATTTTTGTAGGTAAAAGTTTTTTTGGTGTTCTACCTACACAAAGTAGTTGTAGGTAGAAGTCATTTTTAGTTTTAATGAATTCACCTACACCAAACAATGGTAGATACAAGTTGGTAAGTTTTACCTACATCAAATAATGGTAGGTATAAGTATTTTTTGACTTTTACCTACAATAATTTATGTCTATAGGCAAAAGTCTCCGTAGGTATAGGTCATTTTTTTTGTAGTGAGGTTTTCTTAGCAAGGTTTCTTAGATAGAGCAAAGTACAGAAATTTTATAACTTGACAGCAGTCATAATGTACACTTGTATTTTTAGTTTCTTCCCGACTTTGGAATGGAGGTTAATCAAATCTATTCCTTGATTCATATTGATTTCAGACCACATATCTCACTCACTAATTAAATAGATAAAAAATTGAACATAATTGGCATTAGGACTTTAATGATTAGCAGGTGCAGTTACACCTGATCTCAATTTGACAGTCTGGATTGATAATCAGGTCAATAATGATGTTCAATATTCAGTGATCTTGCTTAAACTAAGAATAAGATAAACATGTAATATGTGTTTGATGAAAGATGGTATTGATCATTTTGTTGAAATTATTTTTGTAAATTGTGACTAATTCAGGGCGGGCAACTACATTAGGTGTCACTCATCCAACGTCTACTCCTACTTTAAGGCGCATAGTAAGGATTGTTTTGAATTCCCATGCAGCGCAGAAGCAAATGAATAAGAAAAACCACACATGACACACCCATATATTCATTGAGATATCTGACCTTATACACACGAGAAAAGGAACCCAAAACAAAAAGAATTTTTTTTACAAAGATAACAAAGAAGTAGACAAATAGAACCTATCCTAACATAAAACTATGGGCCGGTTTGTGTTGGGGTGGGTGTAAGTTTTTTATTTTTCAAATGTAATATTTAAAATAAAATGTGTTTGAAAAAATAGAGGATTTGTTTATTCATTTTTAAATTACTTTTACCTTTATTTTTAAAATCAAGAAAAAATATTTTTGAATTTGATTTTTAGTTTAAAAAAATATTATTGTTACATTTGATAATGATTATTTCTGGTAATATTACCATCACAACCCATATTTTCACTATCACCGTTAACGTTGTCATTTTGATCACCACCTCACCACTTGATTCATTGTTTATTATTGTCGTCATCATCATTAATACCACATAAAAATACTCTTAAATTATTTTTCAGGTCTCACATGTCTTAGATTATTTTTTTATTGTTAAGAACTGAAAACAACTATTAGCGGACTTAAAACGACATCATTATGTTTGGTCTTCAAATTTAAATTTGTTTTTTTTACTCCTTGTTATCAAGATGCTTATGGTGTTGAAGCACCTCAAGGAAGAAAAAGATCACTACAGGAATACATAACACGAGTGACGTGCAATGTGTGCTGTGTGAATGGAATGTGTGTATACCTTTCTCCATGAATGATACTCTATTTATAGGATACTTAACTGGACTATGGTGGAGTGGTGGTTGAAGCCCATTATCTTTGTCTGGGATATTCAGTTATATGAATAAAGTGACGGTTGTAATATTTGTTATATCTTTCTGTTGTGATACTTGTTATATCTTTTATCATTTCCTTGGATGGTTAAGATATTGGATTGTTGAGAAGTTTAAATATTTGAATTAATAAGATAAATGAGCCTTTTATCTTGGGTCAAGGAAAATTACCTTAACACTCCTCAATTTTGAAAAATACTCTTCTTAGTTCCTCTTCATTAAAAAATAATTCTCATATTGATTTTGGGATGACTAGGATGATTTTTTTATGAAGAAAGACAATAAATAATATTTTTCGAAATTGAGACACTAAAAAACACAAATTCAAATTTGGAGAATAAAAAACAAAAGTGATCAAAATTGAGGGAACACAAACATATTTAAGTGTTTTCATTTTATCATTTATAGTGATTAAAATGCTTTTAAAATTTAAATATCTAGATTATAAAAATAGTCATTATCTCTTAATAATAATAAAATAAATATGAAAATATCATAAACATATGTAAAATAATAATGAAATTATTGTTTAATAATCTATAATTATATATTAATTTTATAATCTTCAAATAAGTTTAATGTAAATAAAAATAAAACTAATAACAAATATAACCTTTTTTCTGACATAATGAATATAACCAATGCTAATAAAATATAAAAAAATTATAACTTAATAATATAATATTAATAAAAAATTATTGCTATAATAATATAAAATCCAAAATAAAAAAATAAAAGCTAAACTCAATAAAATATACATAATAATAATTGTAATTGTAACAGTAATAATATTATGATTTTTACATAATATATTATGATTTAAAAAATAAAAACTCTAAAGTCTAAATTATTATTTTACAATTATTAATAGTCATTAAAAAAGGTCTAAATTATTAATGAAAATAAAAATATTTATAGCAATATTGCACGATATCAAATATCAAATAGCAGTATAAAATTAAATTAAAATGCATATTTTATATATTAGTGTAATAAATCATGTCATGCACGAGTCTCAGATTTACAACTTACAAATTCTTATATAATTATTATGTTTAATATATTTGTAATTTCTTTTTATTTCAAATATATATTTATATACATATATATGTATGAAGGTGCATGTGTGTATGAGTGCGTGTTCATAAATGTGTGTATGCTAGTAGATGTATTCATAGGTATCTGTTATTGAAAAGGTTAAAATGGACAAATTTGAAGCATATGGTTGTACTAAACACAAATATTTTTAAAACATTTATTTATACTGAAAAAAAAAAGAAATTATATTTATACTAAAACTATATTAGAACAATTTAACTTATATATAGTTAAAGTTATTTAAGTAATTTTAAATTACAAGTACCGGTATAAGTTTGGATTATCACATATGCATGCCCTCTTGTTAATAAACAAGTTGAATAAATTTTATTTATTTTTATCTTAGATGTAGATATCCATTAAACTATTTATCTTTACTCCATAATAAATTTTAGTACATATTTTTTTTCATCTTAAATCGTTATATTTATGACCCAAATTAAAAGATGGATAAAAAAATTGAAGATTCACAAATAAAATAATATTTTATATTATATGAATAAATAAATAAATATAAATATATATCCGTCATTCAAAATTATAATTAACATCCTTCATAATCATAATGACCAAGTTTGTTTAGTGTATGCACACCCATCCAATTATGTTCACCATCTTCAAAACAACAACAACAATAGAAGAGAAAATTTTTAATATTACTATAAAGGATGATGCATATAAAATATTTTTCCTTGAAGTAACATGTGACAAATACGAGATAGATAGATAAATAGTTACTTAAAGAAAAGATCATTGTCATACCTGTAAAATGGAAAAAAAGAAACATTAGAAAGTAATGAAAAAAAATACAAAATTAAATAGATGAAACAAAAGAAAGGACAATAAAAGCTATACAGTAAAAAAAAGATAAAAGGAAACAAATCATGTAAAGGAATAGATAAAGAATACATTTGAAATTTAAAAGGTAAACTAAATTCAATTCAAATAATTAATAAATAATAAAATAAAAAAGATAGACACTTTTAATTACATATAATTAATTTGGAATAATTACAATTGAATAGTTAATTATTAAATTACTTATAATTAACTAATAAAAAATAAATTCCGTAATGCTAATCAATTTTTCATTAATTAATTATAATACATTTTTCAAATAAATAATTTTTCATATTAATAAATATACTAAATTTTTTATTAGAAAAGTAATTATTAAAATTTATATATGAAAATATATTTAATTTCTTGATAGTAATTTTAATCATAACAAAATTAATATATAAAAATATACTAAAAATATTTTATTTTTGAATATTTAGTATAAATTTATTTTACAAACATGTTTTTAAATATAGTTTGAATCATAAAATGATTTAAAGTATAAGAAAATACAATTATAAAGAATTTGAAATGCCTGATTTGAATATTTAGATTATTTAATTGGATTATATTTTTAATGACTCAATATACGAATTAATATTTAAATTCAGTTTGTAATCAAACTAAAATATTATGAACCACTAAACGATGACATGTGTCATCCAAACATTAAGAAATTGCCTGATTTTAATATGTGTCATCCAAATTTCTTTTTGAATTCTTAAATTTATTAGAAAAAAAATATGTTTTTAATTCCTATATTTTTATTTTTTCTTATTTTTAGTTATTGAAATTTTATATAGTCGAATTTAATTCCTGTATTTTATTAAAAGTGTGTTTTTAGTCCACTTGCACATATTTTTAATGTCGCATATTTATGAATTCACATAATTCCTCATCAATATCATAATATAACTTGTTATTCAGAAACAAAATGAAAGGAATGTGTGTAGCAAATTTTTTTTGTTGAAAACGAGAACCAATACACAATCTATTGTTAAAGAATTAATGCTATTTGTGAATAATATGTGGGGAAGAACTAAAAACATATATTAAATAAAATATAAGAATTAAATTATAAAGAAACTAAGAACTAAGAAAATAAAACTATAAGGATTAAAAATATATTTATCCCAATTTAATAGTAATATAAATATAGATGGAGCAATGAGGAGGAACGCAGTGACCCGCGCATGGCAGAAGAAAGATAAGAAAGCGGCGGGATATGAAAAATGTTTTGGCGCCGAAGTTCAAATGAAAAATGGAAAAACTTCGCCAAAACTCAACTTAAAAGGAAAGAAAAAAACTATTGATAAGAGAGGCGTCTCAAGCTTTCTTCACACTCTTCCGATTCCTGATCTCTCTCTCAAACCAACCCTCACAAGGACCAATTAATTTATTTTGTTTTCGTTTCGTTCCCAAATCCCATGGAAAACCCTCACTCTGCTGCAAGAAGAAGCTTGAAGCGGAAGCTCGAAGCAGATCTAACCGTAGACCAGACACTTACCAAGGCGTCAAAGATCTCTGCAAAGATTCTCCAACATATTTCTCTCCTCAACTCCGTTGCTCTTCCGTTCTCTGCCTTGGATTGCGCTACCGTTAAGAGTGCGGTCCACGCCCTCTCTGTACTCGCCAGAAACGGTGCTTTACTTTTTTTTTTTTTTCGTTGCTTTAATTTTAGTGTTTCGTGCTTATATTGAATTTTGCATTTCGGTTTGATTGACACCTCTCTTTTTTTAGAGGATCTTTTGGATACTATTCTGAATTGTGGTGTCGTCCCTGCTCTGGTGAGGCATCTTCGATTGACAGACAGCATACGGAAATATGACGGTGATGAGGCAGAAACTGTGAAAGATTACAGCGATGGCATTACGGAACATGATCAGTTTGATGTCGTCAAAGGATGTGCGGTCATCCTTGAGCTTCTTGCCATTGAAGTAAATAAGTTTTACTATTTCCTTTCTCTCTAAATAGTTTAATTATATGAAATTGTAACTATAGTGTTGATTTTAGATTTATCCATCAAAAGGTTTCAGTTCAAGCTAGATGAATTATCTATTGATAGATAGTTGTGCATGTGTGTAGCCAGTGTAGGTGTGGAAACTTACCTACAAGTCAGAAAAATCTAAACTACAAATTTTAAACCCTAAATGGATATCAGTAAAAAATAATTTAGAATGACTTGTCAATCCATATCAATGTTTAGTTTTCAACTGGTGGCTATTGGATATATAAGAGGCAAATGGATTGGAATTGCTCATATGTCGTGCTCGTGCCCCATTGTTCTTGAGAAGTGCAAAGCACCTAAGGTTTCTTTGAATCGTTTATTATTCACCTGCTCAAGGAGCAGCAGCCATTACAGTGTTTACAGATGCATGTTGTAAAGAATGTGAGTGTATGGGGTTAATTACTCAATCATACTACATACATGTAATAACAATATTGAATCTCTATGTGCATTCCATTTGATCTTCTTTAGCAGTATATGCGTGACCCTTGTTTCCAGAAAAGTGATTATGATTTTTTTCTCTTTAATTCATTTCTCTTTTTCTTTTTTGTTTCAGATTATTTTATAAATCATGAAGCATCTTAATTCTGATTTTATTTTTGCTATATCTTTATCATGAAACAGCAAGTGTATCAGCAACTCATTGTAGATGCTGGAGCCCTACCCTGTCTTGTTGATTGGTTAAGGATGCAAAAGATCAATACTACATCTCAACCACTTATTGACCTTCTAAAGAGTGTAGCTGATGCAATAACCAGCCTAGCCCATGAAAATAATGGCATTAAGACCCTAGTCAGGTTTTTTCTCTTTTTTCCATACCTTCAAAAATATATATTCTACAACTGTATTATTTACTCTTATGTACAAATGGTATATTCAGGATGGAAGGCGGTATAGCTCCTCTTGTTGAATTGCTTGAATTCAATGACATAAAGGTACAGCGAGCAGCTGCACGGGCCTTGCGAACTCTTGCATTTAAAAACAATGGCAATAAAAAACAGGTAGTTGACTTTTTGCAGTAAATTGGTGTGATAGATTTTGTTGGTATGGTTGTTTACAAGAATAAAATATTGCAGATTGTTGAAAGCAATGCATTACCCACTCTTGTACTAATGCTTCAATCAGAGGATCCTAAAACACATTATGAGGCGGTAATATGCTTATATGACTTTACACAGTCCAATGTATTTTATAGATTGCTGCTTGCAGAGTTCTAAACTACTAGCACTAGCTGAGTTAGTGCTTTTTGTAGGTTGGTGTGATTGGAAATCTGGTCCACTCTTCGCCAGATATTAAGAAAGAAGTTCTTCTAGCAGGTGCTTTACAACCTGTAATTTCTTCACTTAGGTAATATTATACTTCTATCTTGGTTTTTCCTATAAGCAATCCATAGAAGAATGATGTTTATTGAACATCATAGATGTTTGCTGAAAGTGAGTTACTACTTCCATGTTATTATTTTGTAGTTTAGTACTTTTCCGTTTTCCCCCTAAGTTTCAAAATTTCAATGACAGTTCTCGCTGTTCGGAGAGCCAAAGAGAAGCAGCCCTTTTAATTGGTCAGTTTGCCACAACAGATTCAGATTGCAAGGTGGATTTAGTTGTTTGCAAACTTGTAATATGATAAATCTGTCAGTTATGAAATCCTCTTGTTGAATTCCATATTTTGTGGTTCATGTAGGTTCATATTTGCCAAAGAGGGGCTATTCCACCATTAGTTGACATGCTTAAGTCTCCAGATGCTGAGCTTCAGGAAATGTCAGCTTTTGCACTTGGGAGGTTGGCACAGGTGATTACTCTCAATATGTTATGTTCTTTTTCTATTAATTTTACCATCATCTTTCATTTTTCATTTTGTATTTCATTATGCTCCTTGATTGATGGTGACTGTGTGTAAAACTGTGAGTCTGTGATGTATTGTTTATCTTAAATTTCTTTAATTTTGGGCTTTTAGTTTTGATTTTTGATAATTTATGTGTAGTATAAACTTAAAATAACAGTTATCTCACTATAACATTTTTAGACTTAGCTCCTGCACACCACCGTTTTAAAATTGAATACTGTTGATGTGTTTTTATAATGTAACGCATACAATCTTACATATGATATGGCTAATGTTGAATGGGTAGTCCATGGCATTGCCCCCTTAAGAATTTCTTTAAACTTAAACTAAGTATTTTTGGCTGAATTTGGGGTTCCCTTTCTTAAACCTAACTCTTAATGGGTGGAATTTCTTAATTTATATATAAACTGGCATCAAATGGTGCAAAAAAGTATGCTCCTTGTTCTGTAATTTTATGTGTGCTTTTTACTCTTACCATTTTCTTTCATAACCTTTTTTTGCACATATAATTAAAATTTCAGGACTCACATAATCAAGCTGGTATTGGTCAAAGTGGAGGTATAGAACCTCTGCTCAAACTTCTTGACTCAAAGAAGGTGCCAGTCCAACAAAATGCTATTTTTGCTCTCTATGGTCTCGCTGATAATGAGGTAAAGTTAATTTCCTTGTTCTTTACTTGGTCAACCATTATGTTGTCCTTAGATATCATTGATGTGCAATGATAATGTGATATACTGCCACTGATGTAACAACTTTGTATGATAGGACAATGTTGCTGACATTATTAAGGCTGGTGGTTTTCAAAAACTAAAGGCTGGAAATTTCAGAAATCAAGTATGTTCATTTACTCTTTGAAATAAAAGTAATACATTTGCATTTAACATAATTGCATTCCTTCTTAATGATAATTTAGTTGTTGTTAATGTTCACTTGCAGAACTCCTTTCTCTCACCAAATTATTAAGTGGGTTTCCTTGTTTGTGATTGTCTTTTAACTTGCAGCAAACTGTAGAATGTGTAGCAAAGACCTTAAAAAAATTAGAGGAAAAGACTCAAGGGAGAGTGAGTTTTCTTGCAAATTCTATGGGGTGATTTGGTTTAGTCATAGATGAGAATTATAATCTATTTAAACTATATCTTTCTAATATATCTTTAGGTAATTGGATATGATTTTTATATCTATTTCTCTTTGGCAGGTGTTGAAACACCTAATACATCTTATGCGCTTTGCGGTAGCTGTTCAAAGACGTGTAGCTATTGCTCTTGCTTATTTATGTTCTCCTCGTGATCGTAAAAATATATTCATTGACAATAATGGTAAATAATTGATCTCTACATTTTTTGTAATTTCTCACTCACTGTACTTCGAATGTATTTTCAATCAATATGGTGCTAAATATTCAGGATTAAAATTGCTGCTGGATACTCTTAAATCTTCAAATTTAAAGCAGAAAAGTGATGCTTCAGCGGCGCTTCACAAATTGGCTATCAAAGCCAGTTCTTCTTTCTCTCTTTTTGACATTGCTCCTCCATCAACAACTCTCCAGGTATTTTTTTGCTCTTTATGTGTAGGCTTATCACATTCGTTTATTTTGATTTTTTTTCTTATTTATTGAACAATTTGTACTATGTTATTTAAATTTGAATAGTAATTATTGTCTTTGAAATTGAATTTATGGTATTTTACTGTATATATTTTAAGTGGACGAAAATGGGAAGCTGAGATTTTTTTTTTTTTCACATTTTTTGTTCACAATAGTGTTTGTTATTGGTTGTATTTGTTGTAGATGTACTTGGGCGATGAATATGTAAACAATCCTAAATTTTCTGACGTCACATTTCTGGTTGAAGGTGGAGTATCTGCTGTTATTATTTTTCGTTAGTTGTTTGTAATCAAACTGATTTCGATATCTGTACTAATTTATTGTTTTCCTTTCTTCAGGGAGAAGTTTTTATGCTCATAGAGATTGTTTACTTTCTTCAGATATATTTCGCGCAATGGTTAATGGCAGTTATAGGGTAAGCATCAATTGTTTTGTAACTATGTTTTCAAGTCCTCTTTTCTTTTTTATTGTGACATGGTCCACCAATCAAAATTCTTCATCCTTTCTTTCTCAACAGTTATTCTATGTATAAAAGGTCGTACATTAGCTGTAACTATCCTCCTTTGTTAATATTAGTGACTATCGTGATGGCTGGTTCATTCACTTGGTATATTTAAACTGATCCGTATTTGAACACTTAACAATCACTTTGCAATTAAAATAGGACTAATGGATATCTGGAACTTGAGCTGTTAATCTTGAATATCCATATTAATATCTTGAGATTCATGGTGCAGGAGAGGAAAGCCAAAACTATAGTGATTCCAAATATTAAATGGGATGTCTTTGAATTGATGATGAGGTGCATCTTCTGCTATGCCTTTCTTGTGTTTTATGTAATATCACAATAAGCCTTGTGTATGAATTGATTTTTTGTTGGCATTCTAGATATATATACAGTGGAACAGCCGATGTCAATTTGGATATTGCTCAGGACCTGCTCAGAGCAGCAGATCAGTATCTTTTGGACGGCCTTATGCGTATCTGTGAAAAAACTATTTCTCAGGTAGAGTCAATTGTTTTTCGTGGTTTTTATTTGTTTTGCTTTTGTAGAAAGTTTTTTTAGTGGCTTAATTTAATCACATGGCTCATCTACTTATTCTTATAGGAAATTTCTGAGGAAAATGTTTCGTTACTGTACAAGATGTCAGAGGATTTCAATGCTACTTCATTAAAATATTCATGTATACTGTTTATGCTGGAGAAATTTGATAAACTGAGATGTGAACCATGGTATGTTACATTTTTTACAACCTGGAGTATTCAATTCATGAAACTGTTTATCTGGCGGACTGCTTGTGTACTGGGAGCATTCAATTCATGAAATCCAACCTTTCATTCATCTTCATCACTTTATGTTCTTCATTTTTTCAACATGCAGGTATTGTCCTCTGGTTCGTCACATTTTGCCAGACATATGCATGTTCTTCTCAACTTTACTTGTCAAATCTCATCCAGCTGACTCGTGAGAATCCCTAGATATTAGCCATGCCAGGAAGAAAGTTGAAAATGTACAAAGCTGTAAATGTTAGTTAGATATAGAAATCACTGATCATTATTTTTTCGCATGTGGTGGGGGAATAGTCATTGTTTGAGATTGAGTAATGATAGGTAGATATATATAAAATGGCCATTTAATTAAGTATTCAAAATGAGAATACTTGGAAATTAAATATTAAATGGCCATGTCTTTTGAAGGAACTACCATTGAAAGTTAGGCACTAATTAGTTTTGGCCTTTTGGGGTGCACCTAAGCCAAAATCCCCAGCCAAATGCATAAACTTGTTGTCTCAGGTGTGAACAATTGGGCATTTTTGTAACAAGAACACATTTAATAGCCCCCAGTTTGGTGACAATGTCATTCTTTTGGAATCTAAGCTCGAGAGATTCACCAGTTTTTAAGTTAGAGGCTTAGTTGCTTGTTTAACTGGCCAAATAAATTATTGGCAGAAACTGAAAATTGCTCCAAGACTGACATTGAGTATAAGGATTCTAGAATAGGGTCGACAAATGAACTGAAATTCAAATTGAACTTTTGGAGAGATGTTTTACAATTGTTTAAGCCTTCCAAGACCCCTAACAAAATGATTTACAGCTATCTTGTTTTTCTTTCAGCTTTATTTTCAAACCCTTTTCGCTTTGTTTCTCACTATCTTGAGTTGGATCTATTAAGTCACTCTAACAGTTTTTTACTTTCCCTACAAAAATAGTAACAAATAGCAATTGCTTGTCAAAAGGAAAACACAAGGCCTTTTCTACCATTTATTGATGTCCAAATCAGCTTGCTAGGGTTTGGAATGATAATAGAGAATCGTGATTAAATTATAGCTAAAATTTATTAAAAATGATAGATTCTGCTATTTATTTAAAAAGGTTAAATCAATCGGTAAGTTATTTGAGAATTTTTATGCCCCAGACAAAAAAACATTGTAATTATATCTTTGATCTTGTAACTACTAATGATTTTTAAAGCTATCACAAATTGTCATTATCTTAAACTGTCATAAACTAGCTCTAAGAATTAATTACAATTTTATGAGATTAAGTACCTAATTATATATATTTTTTAAAATTTAAAACCTAATTAAAATTTTTCAAATAGTTCAAAAATCTACTTATTTATTTGTCCTTTAATAAACTCAATTTTAGAATTTTCAACAAATTACAATCAACAATAAAAAAAACACATTGAAAGGAATGTGTAAAAACAACACTCCCCTTTTTGGTCCAACATCTTGAAAATAAGTTAGTTTTCAATAAGCAAAATTTATATTTATTAGTATTTTTTAATTATATTATTGGTATAAAATTATCAATTTTGTTGGAGAATCTGGCCGATCATTTTTATTGAATTTTTTTTATTTCAATCATATTTTTTTTTTCATATAAGTGAGATTTTATTTAAGGAGATAGAGGATATTAGCATCCCAAGAGCCATATTTATTATGTATGAATAGTATATTATTTTTATTTTCTTGTATTGACTTAAGTATTTTTGCTCAGTCAAGTTAAACCAATCTGTGAAATATTTTCGTAAGACAAAAAGAGTCGACTCAATTTTCAATTTAGACGTCATCGGTTATCCTTCAGAAGTTCAGAATTATCCCAAAGCAAAGAAAAACTCACGAGTGTTGTGAACAGCGTGGTTGAAAACTGAAACCGAACAAGAAAACGAGCAGAAAGTGATTAATCGCATTCGCATAGCACAGTGATGAGTGTTCAGCTATCAAGCTTATGGGTCCCCAATTCTCCACCAATACCTCAACACTTCGTTCCCAACCGTGGCAGATTCTCCGCATCAGCTCTCTCATCTCAATCTTCCACTATTCAGGCAACCCTTTTCGTCTTTTCACTCAAGTTTTTATCTTTTTCCTGTACACTCTCACCTCCCGAGATTGCATGTTCTGGGGTTTGTTACATGTTATGTGTTGGTGTTTTGAGTAATTCAAGTTTCATTTTTTTTTTAACAAATTTCAATTTTTGTGGTGCAGATAATTGGTGTGGGGGGCCCCAGTTGGAGAGATAATGGATATGGAAACTCCAACAGCAACAACTTATCTGATGGGTGCCAAGGAGAGAGTGATCTTTGGAGTGAGCTTGACACTGATCTTTATCACTGGACAAAGGCAGTGCGCCCTGTGCAGGTAAGGTATTTGTTTATATGCCTCCCCATCAATTTGTACTGTGTACTGTTGCATTGTTGCGAAATTTGGAATGCTGATATTCTTGTGGGTATGGGGCAGTGGTTTCCTGGTCATATAGCAAAAGCAGAAAAGGAACTGAAGGAGCAGCTCAAGTTGATGGATGTTGTGATAGAGGTGCGGGATGGGCGAATTCCAATGTCCACAAGTCATCCACAGGCAAGTTTCTTTTTTTGAATTAAAGATATTAACTTTGTTAAGTATCTACAATTAGAGTTGAGTAGTTGACATGAATGATGTTGTGTTCTACTTTTGTCCTCCGTACCCATTGTTATCTTGAACTAAGAGCCAATTTGAACAAACTTCTCAACACACATGTGAAGTAGAAAGTAAAATGAATTAAATTACTTGTACAAGTTAAAATCAACTTATACACTTCAACTAATGGGAAAGTTAGTGAGGAAAAAAAATTGAGGTGCATGACTTGATTCATTTTATTTTCTCCTGCTACAAGTGCTTCTTGAGACGTATATCCAAACTAGCTATGATTGACATTTCATTGAACGTTTTTGGTTTTCCTCACTCTACTTCCTATTATTTAATGCCCAAGAGGTTTCTTTTTTCATCTTGGGTTTTGTGGAAGAAATGTATACTTGTTTCTTGCAGTTCTCTATTGTTGGTTTTAGCTTCTTTATTTGATATGTAATTTTTATTATACAGTGTTACAGTCATTTTACATGGTTTCTTTGCTTTATGAATAATAGTTTATATTTTGCGCTAATGCTAAATTTTTTTTCTTAATGTCACATAATGCTTCATATTGGAACATGAAGTATTTGTAAGAGTGTAAGACCATACATCCCAGTACAATATTAGGTTCTAGGAGGATACATTCCTAGTCTTCATGTTACTGTTACTTTTGCTTTTGTAGATGGATCTATGGCTGGGAAATAGAAAGAGAATTTTGGTTTTAAATAGGGAAGACATGATATCAACTGCAGACCGCAATGCATGGGCTGATTATTTTACTAGGAATGGCACAAAGGTTGTCTTCTCCAATGGGCAGCTTGGAATGGTATTAAAACAAGATCTTTTTTTCTCCCATAGCTCTCCATGCTCTGAAGTTTCATGTACAGGATGTCTGATCATATGTTGCGAGTACAGGGAACAATGAAGCTAAGCCGGTTAGCAAAGGAATTAGCAGCTGATGTAAATGTTAGGCGTAGAACCAAAGGGCTACTTCCTCGTGCGGTGGGTTACTCCTAGCAATTGCAAACCTGTTTTTTTGGTTCTCTTTGTTCATTTTCTTATGCTAATTCTCTGGTAAAAGGCCTACTTTCCTATTTCAGATTAAGAAAGCCTACCTTTATTGGAGAAAGAAATTACTGTGTGCATACTAGTTTTTGCAACTCTCTTTCTTGTAACTTAAAAGAACTACTTTTCCATCTAAAAAAATAATGAAACACATGTTTTGCTAGAGAAAGAAAGAGCTGAATACCTTGTTTCCACAAGTCACAACACTCTTTCTTTCTCGCCGCTCCTTTGTTCTCTAATTTAAAATATGTTCAGTAAATTGTATAATAAATCAATGTTTCGCTGGTTCTTTTGAGTAAATTTAATCTAAAGTGAAACATTGGTTCCATAAATGGTATAACAAAAAATTTAGCTGATTGCTTTGTACAATCTTTCCCTATCTTTCATCTTGTATTGCTTATTTTACAAAACAATAAGGGTGCCTTATCAGGTCATCTATTAGTTGTACACATTTATCCTTTTCAATGAATATAAATGAGTTTCCATGGCTAAGCCTAATGTCCATTCGTTACATGCATTATTCATGCAGATTTATCTTTTATTTCATAATTCTATTCAAAAGTTCTTTTATTAATTATTAGTTTATTACTGCAAATTATGTATTCTTGAATTGCATCTTAAGTCATGACTCTGCATGGAGCAAAGCTTGTCCTTCAATTAATTGCAAATTGTTGTCGTTCACATGTAATGCCTCTCAAAATATTATTATTTAAAGAATGTATATTACTGTTTAATAGGTTCGAGCTGGAATAGTCGGATACCCTAATGTTGGAAAGTCATCTTTGGTCAACCGTTTGTTAAAGCGAAGAATGTGCCCAGCTGCTCCCAGGCCAGGAGTCACAAGAGAATTGAGGTAGGTTATTCATTTTGTTTCCCTAAATAATTTTTTTATTGAGAAATTGAGAGTATTTAAAATTTGCAGCAGTTTCTTTTATTTGCTCATTAAATAATTTGTATTTTGTGTAACTTATTATTTGAACTAATTTCAGTACTTTTAAGTTTGTACTTTGTTCTTGATTCTTCAATGACAACTAAAATGACAAAATGAATGGACTATAAAATCTAACAGATGCAACCTGTCCTCTGAATTTCATCAGCAAGATTTTTGTCCCAAATGTTGAAAATTATAGCTTCTCGGATTTTCTTTGCTCTCAACATAAGAAAAAGTTAATGAGGCTACATAGTACATTCTGTTCAAGTGCTAATAGTGTCAAAAACAGTCTCCTGCAGAAGTATACAATTAATTTGTTTCCGACTAAAAGTCTAAGCTCAAACAAAACACTAGTAGATCACTGGATCTCTCATTACATGTTGAATATGTAATTTGCCATATTTCTTTCTTAATGTGAAAGGTGGGTTCGTTTTGGGAAAGATCTTGAACTGCTGGACTCTCCTGGGATACTCCCAATGCGAATCAGTGATCAGTCCGCTGCTATAAAACTCGCTATATGTGATGACATTGGAGAGAGGTCCTATGATGTGGCCGATGTTGCTGCAATTCTTGTGCAGATGCTTACAAAGCTTCCCACAGTAGGTATGTGACATGACATTTGGTTGAGAAAAATGCCAGTATCTAGATCTCAGGGTGGGTGGGTGGGTGGGTTTCTTTCTCATGGTACCTTATTTAGGATATCAATATCAATGTCAATTGTTTCACTGGTGTTTTGCATGACACGTTACGTTTTTCCAACAAGTGTTCTGTAATTTATAAAGTGATACAGTGTTGGGGTCAATATTATGTTGTTTGATCTTCCTTCCCTCTCATCAAACTCATAATTCTAAGTCTTTGTTGAGTGCAGGCAGAGATGGTCTTTGTAAAAGATACAAGATTGATGTAGATTGTCGAGATGGTAGATTGTATGTGATTCTTCTTTTTAAAATTCTTTTGTTGCATTGATTTATGTGTTTTGCATTTACAGGTCAGACCGTGCTAGTGTCTCTTCATATTTTTAAGTAGTTTCTTCTTAACTTTAGGTGATGTATTATATTTAATAAATTGCAGATTCATAGAGAAGCTTGCAGTTCGAGTATTTAATGGAGATGTTCATCAAGCAGCATTCCGTGTCCTAGCAGATTTTAGAAAAGGTAAGTTTGGTTGGACTGCACTGGAGAGGCCTCCTAGGTGAAGGCCTGATGTTTGCTTTTAAAAGCAGAACTCTGTGAAGCTTGAATTGGAAATTACGCTAGAGACCTCCTGGAACTGCCTGCAGAAGACAACTCCACATGGTGTTAGATGAATGTGGATATTGTCATTATGAATGACATTATGGAAGGGAAAGGTGAATGCTCCCACGAGACAATCTTTGGATCCTTGAGGCACACGAAACAGGATTTGAAGCCATGGATGCTTCTTGTTATTACCATGTAATTTGGTCTCGTGCATCTGTCTATAGAACTAGTGTGCCATGGGATGGGAGTTCGTAGTCATCATGCACATATGTGGTAGTATATATTTAATTGTTATAGTCAGATGTTTCTTAAAATTAGGGCAGATGCTTGTTGCACTTTGGGGATGGTATTCAGCTCATATTGTTTATAAACAGATAAACATGATTATGCCAAAGCAATAAGACAGTAAGACGATTCAACAGAAGTTAAATATACTATCTGATCTTGCCCCCAAGGCTGGTGTTTCCTTTGAACATAGGTTCTGATTTTGGGTCTAGGATTAATAAAATGTTAATTAGAGATAACCCACAATTTTGTTCTTGAAAGAGGCAAGTTGTTTACCTTTGGCCCTAAGATATATGTTTGTACAATTTAGTCTCCGAAAATTTGAAGTTATTTGCTAGTGTTTCTGTCAGCAGATGTTAATAAAGGGATTAAAACGTCAGTAACTTCAAATTTTCATGGACAAATTGTAAAACCAAAAAGATAATAACATGCCGCTTTTAAGGATTAAATTGTGTATTGCTTATATCTTTGAGTAATGTGAGACTATTGGTTTTAGATGATGGATCGGATGAATGTCAATGGATTTGATCCAACAGGAATCTAATAGTCTATTTTTCATTTACTTTCTTAAGCTGATACTTTAAGCCGCCCATTCTTCTATATTTAATGATTCTTAGTTTAAAAAACCTAGAAAAAGGAAAAAAAAAAAAACTTTTTAGCAGCATAATAACACTTGCTTGAGAAGGGGGAAACTTCTTCCGTTGGACTTTATGATATTCCAAGAAAAGTGCCACTTATTAACAGTTTTGTGTCATAAAGAAGTCATCTAGAGCGTCTATAGACTTCTTCCCGGTGCTTACGGGTTGTAAGACCATAATCACTGCATGACAGCATGTACTTGAGGAAACTCAAACGAATTGTAAGCGATAAAATTTCAACAAAATCTCTATCCGGTTCCAAGCTTGCAATTACAAACGAGGGGCAAAACAATAAAACAGAAAAATAAAAACTACAAAGGAAGCAAAACCAAACACAATAGTGTCCGTAAAAAATGATTGAATTTCCAGTGGCAATTATAGAACAATCTATTCTCTCTCTCTCTCTCTCTCTCTTCCTCTGAAATACTTCAAATTTCATTTTGTCTCGGTTAATTGTGGGACAGCAATATATTACTACAATGGTGATGCCACATTTTCATCTTGCAATTGTGGAAGCACAAGTAGGATCATCTTTGTTTGACCAACTTTCTTTAATTCGACAAGCCTGCATTGGCCTTTCAATTTGGACTACTTCTGCAGCTTCTTTCTCCAATTGCCTACAATATCTTCCAAACGTGTCTACACTAAACTGAAGCCTAAAATCTATGCCAAATAGAAAGCTCATCTCCAACCTGTTTAATTCAGATGTACTCACTCCTCCAACTTTTGCATAGTAAGCATTGTTGTAGAATCTGCAAACCAAATACAAAAGGAAGCTAAGTTAACAAAACTTCAGCTGAATGAACCAAGTATAGACAATGACAGCTACTCAAAATGGTAAAAGTATGAGAAACTATTTTTTTTCCCTTTAAACCCTTCGTTTTGTCAAATATATCATTGATTCAACATATTGCAACCCTGCTAATTAAGGGGTGTATTGGATTACGATTTTAAAAAATTATTTTAGCATAACTTTTTTTTTTGAATTTTAAAAATTACTTAGAAATATTATAACTTATCATATTTTTTATGAGACTTTTATGATAGTTTAGATTTTAATAAATTTATATTACAAGAATTTAAAGGGTCTGAAAGGACTTTAGAGATTTATAAGATTTAAAAGAATTATGTTAATTTTTTTAAAAAATTCAATATTACAAGAATTAGTGAAAATAATAATAAGAAATGATAAGGTTTGGATAAAAAAAGTAAAATCAATATAATTTTTTAATACTTTAATAGCTACATTGATTTTATCTTTATGTTCTCCTATATTATCGTTTCTTGCAATAACATATTCTCATTCTCACTTTGAATTTGAACAATATATTTAAAATTATATGTTAATTTTCTGATTTTTAATTACTATAATTATTTCACGATAAATTTAATGACATATTTAAATGAGATGCAATAATAAACATATACTTTAAGGGAATAGTGAGACTGAAAAAATTGATAGGAGGATTGTTGAGTTATATGGATGATTAAATTAAGGAGGACAATCACAAACATTGCGTCGAGCAAGTGATGAACATAGTTAGTACAAGAAAAACATGGTTAGTCTTAACACATGACAAACATTAGTTTAATTTAGAAAACAAAAGGAAAAATTGTAGAAGGGAGGAGTATGTTTGGTATTATTCCAAAAGAATAGGAGAAATATATGTGACTCACTGATCTTGAAGAATATTAAAGAGCTAAAAAAATATTGCGATGAAAGAAAAGAAAATTTGATAACCAATAAAAAAATAAAGAAAAAAGTCTAACAAAATCTCAAGGATTTGAATGAGATTATTTGATAGGTATTTTATATTAAAAAATCTAATGAAATCCATCAAAATCTTTCTTAAAAAACAATTCATCTCAATTTATATATTTTTTAATACCAAAAGACTTTTTATAAGTTATAAAAAATCTCAATTGAATACCATCAAAATTTGTTGTCTTAAAAATTCTTTAAAATCTTAATTAAATACCACAAAACTTATTTATACTATTTAAAAATTCTGATTGAATACTGCAAACTTTTTTATATAAAAAAATCTTTTAAAATCCTAATCCAATGCACCCTAATATTGTCACTCTGAATCGCCTAGCCCAGTCATATTAATAAATATCACATATATGCCCCCACAAAATAGATAAGTTTTACGTCCATCATCAACATATCCACGACAAGATAAATTATGCAGACAACAGCTAGCTAGATATTATGTGTGTTTGTTCAATTTAAAACTTGCACTTACGCGTCATCTATAAACTTTGCTGCTAGCATGATGCTTGTTATCAGAAGCCGGTGCACATTAAGTGAAGTCAATTTGATTTCTGTGTGTTGAATGAATCTATCCACATATATGTGTGCCACAACAAAGCATGATGGGCTGCAACCTGAGTACTTGAAGATACGATCAATGTACTTTCGAACGCTCAGAGTAGGAGCTCTTAAACCGTGAAATACTGTAACAACATCTTTTACGTGCTTTGCCTCCAATAGCGTTTCGTTTCTCTGAACTGATCTCTCAAGAAGTGAAGAAAGAAGAGATAAAACTCGAGGAACTCCTACTCCTTTGTCTGATTCCTTAAGTCCCAGTGAAAGGTATATATCTGAGATTACATCCTCAGTTTCAAGAGCAAGACTCCCCATATCCAAGCTGCAAAGAAATGAACAATAGTCAATAGGATAATCCTCATTGAAATGCAGTTTTTCAGTAGTTTTGGAGGATCATGTTAACAACCAACATGATAAACTTAAGCAGTTGGATAGCAAGTGTGTGTTTGCCTGTTTGCATTTCAGTTTCAGTAGCACCATACATTCATTAACACTTTACAAAGCACAAAACGGTTAAGCAACAATATTGATGGATTGAAAAAAAAGTATTTTCCCAGACACACCCCAAGTGGTTAGAACAAATGAAATATCACCAAGTCACATGAATTCTCAATAAAAGTTACTTCCCACTATGCCGTGACTTAAAAAAAGGGATATAATTGAAGCTTAGACTACAAAAAAAAGAATGTCTATCTATCAATTAGCTTAGCCAGAAAAGAATCCCAAAGAAAAAGAAACTGCAAGATCCCTCAGCCTAATGCATTAAGATAACTAATCCTATGTGCTGCAAAAACTTCTGATATGAGAGAGTTTCTAATCCTATAGTCTCACTCATGCAAGATAACTTCACTTTTGGTTAGATCTGAACATATTGGGCATCCAGCACGAGCAACCATAAACCATAATATTCCCTAGATCTCGAGTATCTTGTCCCAAACCAAGAACCAAAATCAAGAAGTCCACTCCACTCGAACAAATTTCTGTCCCCCTAGCATACACCCTCAAAATAAAAATTAACAACTGTCCCACCAAATAAGAGAATTACATACCCAATTTGCTCATTGCCGTTGTTTCTGCATATCAGCCTCACCCAGATCTCAAAGTCACAAACTTTACTTCCACCCCAACACCCCAGAAGCTAAACCGCAAAGATTGCCACAAATTTCGCAATAAAGACAAAAACTTGCAGGTTGTGTCAGCTAAAAACACTCGACACAACTCTCCCACAGAAAACAAAAGCAAGCAAGAAAGAGAAAACAAAACCACTTAGCCTTGACCAACAAAACCAACCAGAAGAAGAAAAAAAATACAGAAATAACAAATCCCCACAATATTAAGCCAGCAGAAAAGAAAAGAAAATAAAAAAGCAACCTATGCTGCAAGTGCAATGCAAGCAATGAGAAAAAGAGAAAGAGATGAGAAACTCACAAAATAAAAATTGTGAAGTTCTTCTAAGTGATGACGACTATGGCGTTATGGCGGGTCTGTGTGCTTATTCTTGTTCTTCTAGATAAGGGTGTGAGGCAGGGAAACAGTGGTGCTGTGAACACAGATAGATCATGTCTGTTTCCCCACCCACACCATTCTGTGCAGAGGCAGAGCAACAGTTGAAAGATAATGTTGTGTCTGTCTATGATGTGTTGTTCTGCTTCTGCTGTTACTCCCACATAAAAGGATTTCTTCTTCTTCCTTTAATTAATCCCACAACCTCCTTCCTCTCTCACCAGATAGCGTCGGTAATGAATTCCACACCAGCCATATATCAAGACAAAGCCAATACCATTCATGTTCCAGGAAACTCTTTTTTACTCCTTTAAATTATACCTTTTTAATCCTTATTTTTATAGGATAAATAAAATACTTTTTTTTATTACAAAGTTTTTTTCTACATTATTATTTGATTTAATTACACATGTCACACAGTAGTTAATATTTATCATTACAATGAATATCCTCATAATTACGTTAAATATAATTTTTAATTCATTGATAGTTTTAAAAAAATTATATTGATATTGATAATACATTTTATTAAATTCTATTTATTTAAGATAAATGATATATGTATTAATGAAATAAAGAATTTTTATATTGTTATTTTATTACAAAAAGTTTAATATTGTTAACTTTTATAATAATAATAATAATAATTATTATTATTATTATTATTTAATTATATTTTTATTAAAACTTTGAAACTGAAAATATATATCTATTAAGGTCATTTTATGCTCCTAAAAGAAACTGATTTAATAAAATGGATTTAATTATTTTTATAAAATTCTCACATAACAAAATTAATTTCTGATTTTTAGTCTTTTACTCTAATCCTTTTTATAAAATAAAATAATTTTAATAATAATAACATATTATCAATATAAAAAATTTATGTGATCAACTAATCACAAATAATTTGATATAATTTTTAAAATACTTATTTTAAAAAAGTTAACAAATTTATGAATATAATGATATGTAATTGTTGACAACCTATTTTCTTTTATATAAAGTTAGTAATAATTAACAAATATTATATTCTGTCAAAACAAATATTATAACCTTACAAGATTAAAATGGTAGGTTGTGTTCATTGCTAAAGTAGATGCCACGGTTGACCACTGGGTCCTAAAAATTTCCAGCAAAATACTCCTTTTTCATTTAAGAAAAGAAATAGGTAATACTATTTGCTATGCATAATTAAATTGTGCGTTTTTTTATCATGGACTTATACACATATAATGGTTATACAGTAACAAAATATATATATAATCAAAGTAGCATCGCCCCCAATAAATGAAATCCATACGCGCGCGCGCACACAAAAAAAAAAAAAAAAACGGTGGCTACAGACTACAGTGAATAAAGCACCGCAAGGAAAATAGAAAAGTTATTTCAAGGTGTCCGCATTGCAAACATTCATTTATAGGCACATGATATTTTTTTCTTCAAATTTTATTTGATTGAGATGGGTATGCAATTATCCCCGTTGTTTAGTGGATTTTGAATACAAAGATGTTAAGTGTTAGGATCTGCTATAACAATAATTTGAATACAAAGTGGCCAAGTGCTAATGTTTACGTAGAGCACAAAAATATCTGAGCCGTGAAAAGTTAAATATTCTATTACAAAACTTAATTAAGAAAGGATTTAATCATGATATGTTAATAGTATTTTTTTAATAAATATTTTCATAAGTTTTATCCTTTGGACCAAAACTTAATCATACATACCAAGACTTAATTACACTTAAAATTCATCCTTTAATAAATTAAACTCAAATTCTTTTTCATAAATGCAATGTATATTACTAACTAAACCTACCAACTAAATTACACTCATTGAATATGTTATTAGAATTACGATTATTTGATTATACGTCATCAGATTTATAGTTACTAAAATAATATAAAGATTTCGTATGCTTCTCTCTTCTCTCATCCCTAGCCAAATTTATATTAGATACATTTTTAATAATTTATTCAAAACACTTTTTTCTCATTTTTTTCTTCACTTAATACTTTTAAAAAATAACTTTATCCCAAAAGTAAAAATATTAACAATATTTTTTATAACAACCATCATTCCCTGTTTCTAATCCTGTTATATTTATATGTGGACCAACAATTTATTAAACAAAAAAATTAGTGTTCGATTGTTTTTATGAGCAAATTTTTTTTGAATCAATGAGAGTCACTTATACATGACTTGTCCCAAGTTAGGATAAAGGAGAAGGGTTAGTGTTAGGTGTTATGAACCGGTCATAAAATAAAACAACTATTTTTATGAGATGACTGATTGTGATATTTCGTTGGGACATATCCTTCATAACAACGCGTAACATTGGACCTCAGGTGCTGTGAAAAATGGGCTAGGACCCTTGCCACTAGGCAAGACACTGCATCAGTTCCAGGATGCAGTGATAAGTGAACTAGGGTCCTTGCCTCAAACAAGGCGCCAGATCTTCATCCAGATTTGGTGACAAGTAAGTCAGGATCTTGACATGCAGATGAGCGAGCGTGGCGGGTAAACACCGCCTAGGGATTAAGGATGCAATTGGGAAGCTGGAACATAGGAACCTTAACGGGTAAACTGATAGAGTTAGCATATGTTTTTTCCAGATTGTTTGCTTGCAAGAAACTAAGTGGGTTGGAGAAAAGGTCAAGGAAGTGGATGGCATAGGTTTCAAGTTGTGGTATACATGTATAAACAAGAGTCGAAATGGTGTTGGAATCATGATCGATTGAAGTTTCAGATATAAAGTCGTTGACGTTAAAAGGAAAGACCACAAGATTATGCTGATTAAGCTTGTAGTAGGTGATTTAATTTTACATATCCTCAGTGTGTATGCACCCCAAGTTGGACTACAATCAAATGATAAGAACCAATTTTGGGAAGACTTGGAGGAGGTTTCGAGAGGGATACCAGGAAAGGAGAAGATTTTCCTAGGAGGAGACCTAAATGGTCATGTTGGTAAAAACAATGGAGGTTTCGATATAATTCATGGAGATTTTGGCTATGGGACAAGAAATCAGACTGGAGAAGATATTTTGAATGTTACACTAGCCTACGATTTGATGCTAGCGACTGCAGGGCCAACCCTGGAGAGTGTGTCGCTGTGCAATATAAACTGGTAGTTCTAGAGGTTCGTTTCAACAAAGTACTTAATATGAGGAAGATGGTTCAAAACCCACAGATAACATGGTGGAAGCTAAAGGAGAAAAAAAAATAGAGCTCAAGGAAAACATATTGCGTGAAGGACCGTGAGAATCTGTTGGAGAAACAAATGAAATATGGAGTGAGATGGTTAAGTGTATCCAAAATGTGGGAATGAAAGTGTTGGGAGAAAGCAAAGAAAACATATTTCTTACAAAGTAAACATGGTGGTGAAATGGAGAGGTGTAGGATGCAATTAAACAAAAGAAGAAATGCTTTAGATCTTTGCATAAAAGTCCTAATGATGAGAACTTGCAAAAGTTTAGATTAACGAGAAAAAATGCAAAGAAAGAAGTGCGGGAAGCTATAGGCAAGGTTTTCGCCGATTTGTATAAAAATCTTGAGAGCAAGGATTGGTTAAAAATGTATATACAAACTTGCAAAAATGAGGGATAAGAAGAGTAAAGCCCTCACCCAAGTTAGATGCATCAAGGATGAAAATAAAAAACTTTTGGTAAGAGATGAAGATGTAAATAGAAGATGGATGAACTACTTTAACAAACTTTTTAATGGGGATGACAATAAAAGTGAGGTGGACTTGGAGAACACTTATAATGATCTAAATAGAATATTTGTGCGAAGAATTAATATACATAAAGTTAAGGGGACTTTAAAGAGGATGAAGAATAATAAAGCTTTGGGACCCGATGACGTCCCTATTGAAGTGCTGAGAGGCCTGGAGGATGTGACAATAAAATGACTAACTAACCTTTTCAATAAGATTATTCAAACAAATAATATGCCTGATACTTGGAGGAAAAATATGTTTGTTCATATTTACAAAAATAAGGGAAATATTTAGAATTGTTCTAATTATAGATGCATTAAGCTTATGAGTCATACTATGAAATTGTGTGAGAGAGTTATCGAACATCGCCTGAGGAGAGAGACCAATTAATGAAAAAGTATCGAGAAAAGAAGAAAAACTTACATATGATGTTCATAGATATTGAGAAAGCATATGATATGATCCCAATAAAAGTTTTATGGTGGACTCTTGAGAAGAAAAAAGTACCATTAAAATATGTAAATGCAATCAATGATATGTACGATTGTTAGGAAATCGAAGAGGATAAATATCTGGGAGATTTACACCAATAGATTATGAGTAACCATATAAGTGAACTAGATACCACACTTTAACCCAAAACCTTAAGGCTCAGGTTTATGAGTCTTATTCTCACTTATATGGTGCTCAACTTTTCTATTTCTATCTGATGTGGGACTTTACCTCACACTTGTATTCCAATAATCTCTCACTCAAGTGTGAGTCTCTCCAACATGGTAGTCTCCCCTTCGAGTGGAAAGCATTTTCAATTCAAAAGTATTCAATGGTGGCCCTTAGAGCTTAACCGTGGTTGCCTTGGCATGCTCTAGTACCTTGTACTACTGGACTCACCTGTAGGGTCATCAAGTCAAACCATCAACTCGGATATCAAATGTTAGGAAATTGAGGAGGATAAATACCAGAGAGATTTGCATCAATGGATCATGAGAAATCATATAAGTGAACTAGACACCACACGTTAACACAAAATCTTAAGGTTCAGGTTTATGGGTCTTCTCCTTACTTATATGGTACTCAACTTTTCTATTTAAATCCGATGTGGGACTTTACCTCACACTTGTACTTCAACAATGATGGGACTACCACGTGTGTGAAAGTTTGTAATGGAACATCAAGTTGTTTTTCTATCACGGTAGGTGTACACCAAGGTTTGGCTCTTAGCCCTTATCTCTTTGCATTAGTTATGGATGAACTAACAAAAGATATTTAAGAGAAGGTACCATGGTGTATGTTTTTTTGCAAATAATATTATGCTTACTGATGAGATCAAAGACGGTGCTAATAGAAAAATTGAATTGTGGAGAAACACTTTGAAGTCTAAAGGACTCATGTTAAGTTAGAGCAAGACTGAGTATAAGAAATGTAAGTTTTCACTGGTAAGAAATAATGATTAAGACCCCGTGCATCTACTTGGTCAAGAGGTACATAAGAAAGATATTTTTAGATACCTAAGATCAATTTTGCAAAAAGATGGAGAGATTGATGATGATGTAAATCATAGAATCAGAGCATGGTGGATGAAATGACGGAGTACATCTGAGTTGTTGTGTGATCGCAAAGTTTCCCTTAAGTTAAAAGGAAAATTCTAGAAAATAATTGTAAGACCGACAATGTTATATGGAGCTAAATGTTGGTCAACACATAAACAATATGAGCATAAAATAGGGGTAACAGAAATGAGCATGTTAAGGTGGATGTGTGGTTATACGAAGATGAATAAGATAAGAAATGATGATATTCGACCAAAGGTAACAGTAGTACTGGTGAGTGAAAAAATGAGGGAACATAGATTGAGATGGTTTAGACACATAATATGATGACCCTTGGATGTTCCCGTAAGAACAAAAGTTTGTTACCAAGAGCTCGACACAAAGAGAGATAGAGGTAGACCGAAACTTATATGAGAAAAAGTAGTTAAACAAGACTTAATGGAGTGAGATATAGATTAATAGACACAGTCTTATGACGGAATGGAGAAAAACTATAAGCTTAATGGAAGGTTAGACATGTTGTTATCTCTATATTTCATATTGTCCCTTTTAGTCATTTTCTTCTTCATCTTCTTTTTCTTTCTTTTCTCCTTATTTTCTTTTATCTTTTTTTTTTCAATCTTTTTATATCTATCATTAAATTTATTTATCATCGATCTCAATTAATTTAAATTAAAATGGTTATTTATGTTAATGTGGATAAGGGTCACATAAAAAGTCTCTCTCTTATTTTTCCTTCAAGATCATAAGTCTATGAATCTATGACAAATTACGCCGCAAGATAGGCCATAGTTAGTGGGTTATCACCGATTGTGCTTAACAATAACAATGATAAAGAATCGGAATACGATAAAGCTTAAGGTGGGGACAACGTGTGAACCCAATATATTGTCATTCGAACCATGATGAATGCCTTGTGACTCAGACTTTGAGTCACACTAAAGTATTTGGTTTTCACTTTGTTGCCGCACTTTTTTTTGCTGCTTAATTATTTGGACCGCGCTACTGAAAATTCTACTTTCTCTCTCCTTCTAATCTTTTTGCTTTACTTCTGAAAATAGTCTCGAATATACATTCATTTGGGTGGTTATGCAATCCCTCTTTGTTTAATAGATTGATTGATCTCTGTGTTTGATATTTCCAATATTTATCTATTAAAAAAATCGTGTTACGTCGAAGTACTTGTTTCCTTTGGGACATTTTTTTGTCGATTTGCTAACGACAATAACGATTTTGAAATGTAAACTTTTTCATCTGAAGAAAGTGATGCAGTTTAATCCATTAAAATTGTAAGTGGCATGAGCATGGAGCTATTTCATGTATCACAATTAGTCATTTGCATATATCAGCATATAGTTCCCCTACCTTTAAGAAGAATCTTGAAACCTAATGATCTGGACAGGACACCATCACCATATTAAATAAAATAGAAATGTTTGGTAGAAGGTTAACCAAACATTTTTAATTACTATTTTCAATTGTTCAATCACTGAAATTCAATTCGTCTTTAAAAAAATTAATAGTCTAATCTTTTTATTTTCTATCTCTATCTACTGGCTAGGTTCAGTATGGAGTTGAATATAATTGAATTAAATGGGTCGTTTCTATATCGACTTTTTCAGACATGCAAAGGACGGGTTTCATACAATTTAGCCAACTACACGTTCAAGATCAATTATGCAATTAATGGAGAAATTTCAATGGGAAAGAGAGGACAGAAAATAGGATATTCTCATTTTGTATTTTTTTTACACTATTATCACGTGTTTCTATATTTGATAGACGTGTTAAAATTTATAATAACTATTTAGTTTCTATATATATATATATAATTTGTTTAATAAAATTGAATTTCATATGCACTCCCCGACCGAGTTAATGATTCCGGATGTATAACGTGGCTTGTTGAATTCGTTTCATATGGTTAAAATATTGACATGTGAACTTTCTCACATGATCATATGTCTAATGTCTGCATCATGTGAATCTTGCGGCAATTGTTGTTGGTGCAATAGAAACATCAATGAGCACAACTAGACAGGTAACTCCTTATTTTAAATAGGTCGACACCGTTGATATGTAGTATTGCATATCCTTCAACAATTAAGATTCATCTCGTTCTTCCCCTAAAAACCTTAAGAAAATATAATCATTTAGCAAATTAAACTCTAATAATTAGGCACTCTTTGGTTTGAATAGATGGATGAAGTACACAGACTAAAAGGATAAATGTAAGCAGCTGAGCAAACAAACATAACTGAGAAATCAGGAATGAATTATACCTTTTTTAATTTCTGCACCACAAAATACACTTTTTTGGCACCAAAAATATCTTTCATGAAAGTTAATATTTTGAGTCAAAAACATTTGTAACATAATGAAATAAATTCTCCTTTCTTTCCTTAAAAACTTATCTCAATAAATTAAGTTTTTAAGTTTAGTAATTTAGGATTAGGACAGAAGAATGATTTCCCATAAAAATTAATACGGAGTAGAATGATTAAAGCATAATAAAATTTTACACGTTTAATGCTGCAGATGGTACCGATGTTGATGTGTTGTGACATATTGTAATGATGTGGTATGTGAATATATAAAAAAAAATTGTCAAAATATTAAAGAAAAGATTAGAACTCCTCACCTTAAACTCTAACAATAATTAACCACTAAGCTGATGAGATTTTTTTTAGTAACCATGTTATAAAATATATATGATGAACTTAACTGTATCGAGATATATAATATGGAGTAATACTAAACTGAAACTTGCCGAGAATTTTTTTTTTAATTGATGACATTGGTTTTTAATAAAGGTTTCTCTATAGATCACGCATATCATATATGTTTTAGAAAAATGGGTTGGTTGAACTAAAGAGGAGATAAATTTAGTTACAATAATTTTTCTTCAATTTTTTTGCCCTGAAAAAAAAAATAGTAGAATGAAAAAAGATACTTTCAATACTATTGGACAGACACTAATGATATGTTGGAGCTGTAACAAGAGATCCACCCCTAGAGGATTATCACACATGCTAGAACCACAAGTAATTACACTCAATTGTAGGCTTACAGTACTTAATTAATTCCTAAGCACCAGGGAATTGGATTTGCGTGAGGATAGATGTACACCAAGCAAAAACAAAAAGATATCAGGAAACTTGAACTCCCACAAAGTGAAAATTTATTCCGGATTTTTCTAACATAATGCTGAGAGAAGGACGTTATTTATTAAAAATGTAGTTTTTTGGAATTTATGAATATAACCCTCCTCTACTAGTAAATATTTATTGCACGTTTTAGTGAAGGTATGTATTTTTCGATTCAAATCGTTAGCTGTAACCAATTAAATTCACACGTTTACAACTAATAGAACTCAAATTTCAATTTCAGACTTAAAATATATATTAAAATTTGAACAACTCAATCTTTATTTAATAATTTTGATTTAGTGATTCACACGTAAATTTGATAGACTGCACCAAATCCGTTTCCTTTTAGGCTTTGGCTCTCCTGGTACAACAAGCCCTATTAGTTCCCATTGCTTGCAGACATTTTTATTTAATTATGTGCTGATTTTTATTTTTTTAAATTGCTAGCACAAACTTTTAGAAAATTTTCTCAATTTTACAGTCAAGATAAATTATTAATTTTAAGAAGAAATTATAGCAAAATTATATATAAATGACGTTCATAAGAAAACGACTAGGATTGGAATCAAAGTAGCTGAGCCCTATGATTAATTGTTATCCAAAACCTTTGCTTTTCATTGTGTGTGTATGTGTTGATGCAAAAAACAGTCAACAAATGGAGACAGAAGAAGCATGCCATTTAGGGCCTGTTTAGGTAAGCTTCTCTAGAAGCACTTCTAGAAGAAGAAAATAAGAGTAAAAAGATGAGATAAACTTCTCCATAAATAAAAATAAGCTCTTCATTAACTAATTTGTAGAAGCTCACCAATGTAGCTTCTCTAAAAGATGAGATGACATCTACAAATTAACTAATGAAGAGCTTATTTTTACTTATGAAAAAACTCATTTCATTTTTTTCTCCTTATTTTTCTCTTCTAAAAGTGCTTCTAGAGAAGCTAACATCCAAACAGGCCCTTAACTGACAATGTGTCGGTGCAGAAACCGCAAGCACAACAGGTATAGTTTCAGTGTGGTTGTGCTATCTGGATGAAATATTCGGATGAATTTTGGATTTTTATGTATATATATTATTGTTCGACATTTTAGTGACGTCGAAAAACAGAAAAAGTCAAATACTTCGGTATTTTTTTTATTCTGAATATTTTTTTGTTATTTTTTATTATTATGTTATTATCATAATTCAGTAACGGACAAAAGGCATGAACAGCAGATTGTCGGTGGACGTGGACGGTGACGGTGGATCTGCATCTGTGACCTGCCGACGATTGCATATGAGGTGTATGAATTATAAATGTCCCCGCGATTCAAAATTATGACACTAGTATCACATGTTTAATAAAATCAAGAGAAAAATATAATTTTAGTACGTAAACTTTATAAAAAAATATTTGATTTTTGCATTTTACATGAATATTTTGTTCTCGAACTTTTAAAAATAAATATTTTAATCCTTCAAGAAACGTTATTGATATTGTTTCTTACATAGCATCCGTTTTGAAGGATTTAGAACACTAGTTTTTTAAGAAAATTCAGGGAGCAAAGTATTTGATGAAGTAGAGATACTAAAATCAAGTATTTTTTAAAGTATAAAGATTAAAAATATATTTTATCTGAAATCAAACTATATACTACTCAACAGCAGTAATTTTTTTAAGGCAGAAGTAAGTATTAATTTAATAATTGAAAATTTCTATGATATTTTATGTTTATATTTCTGAATTTTTTTGAACCATGGTGTAGAGAAAAGATTTAAAAGACAACCTTTTACTTTTTTTCTTAACAAATGGGCTTTAAAGGGGACAGTTGTTCTGACTCATTTTTCTGTTCACACCCTCAACTTTGAAATATTTCCGAAAATACCCTTTTAACATGTTTTTGTTATATAACTAGTCTTAGGACCCGTGCGCATACGCACGGGACGGCTCCGCTTCGCTCCGCCGTGGTATGCTAGATTTGTATAAAAAAATTTTAATGTTTAATAATTAAGAATTATTGTATAAACAAACATAAAAATTAAATGTAAATGATAAATTGCTAAATGTATTAGATAAAAATAAATTAAGGGCATAGCACAGCGGAGTAATGTTGCATATTTTGTTGCTTTTCTAAATTAAAAGTAAAAGATAAATTGCTAAATGTATCAACTAACAAAAAATTTAACTATTTAAATTTAAGGTTAATAGATTAACAGTAGAATAGTTGATATAGTGAGTAAATAATAACTAACTCTAATAAAGCAAGCATCAAAATGCATTCTTATAAGTTTAGAATGC
>PYAF01000688.1:52996-69354 GCA_007407185.1 Glycine tomentella | reverse complement strand
CAGTAGGGGCTTATGTTGATGTTTTATGTATGTGTTTTATATTTCATGCATATTGATATCGAGAAAAACGATTCTATCGCTTCCGCATTGCGTTCAGATAACGCTGATAACGCTCTTATGATATTATTAAGGATAACGCACCGGGTGCACACGGGGTGTTACAGTGATGACCCTGATTAGTAAATTGGGGCGTTACAGTATGCCTTGGTAGGGCTTGACACCGTGGGTGTCAGAGGAGTAGACCATCAGTCGAGGCTAGAGCTATGAGGCACGGCTTGCTAGGTAAGCTCATCGTTCTGGGGATTATTTTCCCTTTCTCTTGTTTGCCACCCAAGTGGGGTGAAGGTTGCATGCCATGTTTGAATATTATATATATATATATATATGTATATGCATGCAGTTGAGAGGAAGGCCAATGTGGCCTTTATTGTTGAATCTATGTGCTGTAAGCCTGATGGGCTATATGAACGGTACTTGGAGTGAAACTCAGACCGTTCCAGGATTATGAATATATGATGAACCCTAGGTTAGACACTGAGACGGTGTGAGGGTATTGAGACACCTGATGTAGCAGGTGTGAGTGGCCGTGGGCCTTTGATGGATGAACACTGTGAGGTGTTCAGTGACTCTGATGGAATGCAGACCATGTGATGGTCTGTGATGGAATCTATAGGATACTGGCATAGTATCGGGCTAGCTGAGGTTCCCTAGCCAAAGGAAGAGTTTGAGGACTCCCTAAAATAGCTGAGATTCCTTGGGAGGTGCCACTGCTCTCCACCAAAGCCCTAAGGATGGATTGCCCTATAGGGATGTTCCTCCTTAGGCAGTGATGTTGAAAAGTCCTGGATGTGATTGCCCTGTAAAGGAGGTTCTTTCCCAGGCCAGTGTATGTGGAAGTCCTGGAGGTGATTGCCCTATATGGATGTTCTTGCCCAGGCATGCGTTGTGAAAGTCCTGGATAGACCAGGCAGTAGAAAGATATGTTGTATCTCTAAGAGAGGGCTTCCTGAGGGGATGAGAGCCTAGGGCCTCTTAGATGAGCCATATCTGGATGAGCAAAGTCCTGAGTGAGAGTCCTTAGGCATTGTTTACATGGTTTCAGGAGGTGGTGCCTCTCTGGTGTTGAGAAGTGTCCAGGGGGTGACACTTATGATATGGTACCTGTGTGAGATGAGTTTTAGATAGCTGAGAGCCAGGACGAGGTGTAATACCTCTGATGCTGAGAGCATCCGGTTATAAACCCAGATGGCTGGGATGTATGATAGCCAGGATGATATCCTAGGTGTTGTGTTTGTGCTTGGTAGTGAACCAGGGTCAGGGAGGATCTCCCAGAACCCTAAGTTTACTGAGACATTTGTCTCACCCTGTGTGGGGTTTGTGGTTTTCAGGTGCTTCTTCTAGAGGAGAGGAGCAACCTTAGGGCAGGAGGCCCTAGTGGAGCTGACAGGCTGGAGAGAGAGCTGCAGTAGAAGACCAGAGCAGAGCTTCCGGAGTTGAAGCTGATCTTAGTTTCTCTGTGCAGGGGGCAGGGTGTGTGAACACCCATTGTACTGTACATATTTTGATGTATAACCACTGATGTGTGGTTTTGTGTTTGGATTGTATGTGTATGTATAGATCCTGATATATATATATATATTTGAGTTTATGTTTCCTCCTAACTTTCTTTGTTTGGTTTTATATCTGCCTATGTTTTATGTTGAGTTAACTGGATCAACAGGGGCTTATGTATGATGTTATATCGTGTGTTTTATATTCCATGCATAATGTAATCAAGAAAAATGATTATATTGCTTCCGCACCGCGTTTAGATAACGCTGATAGCGCACTTCTGATATTATTAATGATAACACGCCCGGGGTGTTACACCTAACACTTCTTCTATGATTAATCACGATGCTTTGTCTAAAGCTTCTTATGTGAGGAAAATGCATGAACAAGTGAAAGCACATTTGGAGAGGAAAATGTAACAATATGCAAAGCAAGCCAATAAGCACAAGAAACAAGTGATCTTTAATGAAGGATATTTGGTGTGGCTTCATTTGAGGAAGGATAGATTTCCTCATGAAAGGAAATCCAAGCTCCAACAAAGAGGAGATGGACCTTTCAAGACTTTAGAGAGGATCAACAACAATGCTTACAAACTTGAGTTGCCTAGTGAGTATGGTGTGAGTAATACTTTCAATGTTTGTGATCTTTCTTTGTATGATGTAGGTACAAGTGAGGAAGCAAACTTGAGAAAAATTTCTTTTCAAGAAGGAGGGGATGATGGAGTTCCACGACAAGCTAAAGCTCTAGAAAGAGAGCTTGAACCACTTCCTTTGGTGAGCTTTAAAGGACCAATGACAAGAGCTAGGACTCAAAAACTTCAAGACCACATCCAAGCTAACTTGGACAAGCATGAAGAAGCACACCAACTCAAGGATGACAAGGGCTGGATTTTGATGTCTCAAGTTCATTTTAATTCAATAAATTCCAGCACTTGTTAGCGGCAAAATAAGTTGTAATAAAAAGGCTTTTAGTGCATTAGTGTAAAGCTTTGTAAGTACACTTGTGTGTGAATTGTTGGCTGCACTTAGAGGCTGAAAAACTGCACCTTAAGCCTTAATATACTGCACCTTTACATGAATTAGGACAACCAAGGTTACCTTGGGGAAGCTTGCATTACAAGCCTCATTTAGCTTGCATTTAGTTTCTTAGATTGCACTTAATTTCATTAGTGTTTCATGTGCATTTAGCTTGAATTTCGTGCATATATAAAGTTGTCCTAAAACTGTTGTAACAAATTTTGTTCATTTGAAAGCAATCTGGAATCCTCAAATCCTGCTGGAAACAGGCTGAATCATTGGTTTCAAGTGGAAAAAGATAGGATAAACTACATGCAGTTCAATGCCACCAAGCTGGTCATGGCTACTAAGTATTTGGACCTCAACTGGTTCATCAATAAGGGATTTCAATTCCTTGCCATGTTTGAAGTCCAAGGATTGAAGAAATTCCTTGAACTTAAGGGTAAAGTCTACCCTGAATTAGTCAAGGTGTTTTATACCTGTTCTAAAGCCAACATGGATGAAACTATTCACTCTCAAGTGAATGGTGTGCCCATGGTGATTGATGAAGAAGTTTGGTTTGCTGTGGTTGGAATCTCCTCTGCTGGTGTGAGGAGGTTTAATGAAGAAATTAAGGGATACAACAAAATTGAAACATACAGAGGTATGCTGTCTGATCCCAAGCAAGACTGAAAACAAGACTTGAAGTAGGGAATATGACTTGGGAAGATAGGTTACTGCACTATATTGTCACCTACATTCTTACCCCAAGGTCTACAAATCATGCCCAAATCACAAATGATGATTTGCAGCTGGTATATGGCATGAAGAACTCAACTCAGATCAATTGGGTTCTTGTGTTTGTTGAAATCACGATTAAAGCTTCAAGGCTAATCAGCTATCACTTTCCTTATGTTATGCCCATCTCTAGATTCAGTGATTATTTCCATATTGATGTCTCAAATGAGGTGGTTGACAACAGAACAAACATCACCAACCTCATTAAGGACAAGCATCTCAACAAGCTTGGACTCATTAAGACTCCTTATGGATGACAAATGGCTGGACAGCAACCTCAAGCTGCAGGTGCTGAAGGAGGAGCTGATGAAGAAGAAGTAGCTGAAGAAGACCTTACTCAACAAGAGTACTATCCATTTGAATACTTAATGATTCAAAAGATGGATGCTCTTCTGACATTACATCATGAGCATAGAGCTGAGACCAACTCATCCTTAGAAGAGATTCGGTCTAGGGTTGAAAATATTGAGTCTAGGATTGTTCTACATGGGTTTGACGAGCCCTAGTTTAAGCTAATCATGTTTGTGCTTGTGATTGTGTTCTGGTTTTTTAATTCTCTGTTTTTAATGTTTTATGCTCTATTTTTTTTTAATTGTACTTCAATTTCCTTTAATGAAAAGTACAGTTTTTGTTTCTTCCTTCTTTGCTTATGTTGATCTTACAATGCCTTTGCCTTTGATAAGCCAATTAGGGGGAGAAAATAAATTGAACTAATGATGGAGAAAATTAATTGATAAATTGAACACTTCTATATAAACATGTGCTATTTGAATTGCTCTGTATTATGAGAAATATTAACTAAAATAGGGGAGCAACCTAAGAATTTATCTATGTTTATGCAAGGCAACTTAACGCTTGATATTGGCAAAAGGCTAAGTGAATTTCAAGTTAAGTTTGAAGCTCCTAACATTCATCTCTCTCATGCATTTAAAGGTTACAAATGTTCAATTTGTATTTGGCATGATCAAAGCCAAAAAGTGGGAGATTGTTGGATATAGGGGGAGCTGGAAGAAGATAAAGGCAAGGATGAACATGTTGCTTTAGAGTTTTAGCTTTTTACAGCCAATCAAATTGAAGGCATTTGTAATTTTGTCTAAGTAGTTCAAGAAGCTTAACTTGTGATCCTTGCACTGCATAAGCATATTCATATACATGCATTCATGATTAAAGAAAATCATTCAATATTACATGTTTGCATTTGAAAAGGAATTCTCATGGCTTTGGTTTTGAAAAATTAAAATGTGCACTGCCTTAATTGAGTACAGGCAATAAGTAATCGATTACTTGCTTGCATTATTTTTGGAAAAGCCATGAAGAACATTTTAATCGATTACCAGCAAATTGTAATCGATTACCAAGGCTTAATACAAAACATAGCATGACTGCCTTAATCGATTACCATTCATCTTAATCGATTACAAAAGTTTATTACAAAACTGAGACAGACTAATTTATTCGATTACATCACGATTTAATCGATTACATTATTCATAAAAGTTTTCTAGATTGTCTCAAGAACATTTTAATCTATTACTTGCTATATTAATCGATTATTTGATGAAAAATAATCTATTGCACTTACATATTAATCGATTACAATCAGTTAAATCCATTTTCTATTTAAAGCTTTTGGATATGTGCTTTGAGATACAACATACATTCTAAGTTTACGAATTACTCAACACTTTCTAAGCTTTCAAAGGTCCTAGAAACAGATTTTCTGAGTGATACATTTCTTGTTTGAGATCAAAAGATTACATGCTTCATTGATGATGATGTGCTAAGACAAGATTCTTCAAAAGAACTTCAAGAGAGTTGATTTTCTATTCATCAGCATTCATGCAACCTGGAATTGATCGGTAACATTCATTCATTCAATTCATTCATTGAGGATCACAAGTTGTGTCTCTCTTGAACTTTTCTAGTAAATTGTTTTGTTTGAAGTTTGTGTAAGGCTAAGATCAAAATAGTTTTCTTTCAAGCTTTCTAAAGTAGTGTTCTCCAGGGGTAAAGAACTGAGTAGAGTTATCAAGTTCTTTGTGATTTGATTTCTAATAGAGTGTTAGAATTCTGATTCTTTATCTAGGGTGGATAAGGATAATCACATGTAATAGGTTGTAAAAGAACAAATTTGATTTAGTAGAACTCTAATCTAGTATGATTAGAAGAACTGGATGTAGCTTCTCTTGAGAAGTGAACCAGTATATGTTTTTGTGTTGATCTTTCTATTTCTTAATCTCTTCTTGTTATCTTGATCTCTTTACAATAGTGATTTCTTTCTTAATCAACAAGTGTAGATTTTTGTCATTGATTCCTTGGAATGAGTGGTTTGGTTGAATTGAAGTTTCACTGATTTTAAAAAGTGATAAAGATCCTTCAACTATGATTTTGTAAAAGTTTTAAAAGGTCAAATTTATACCAATTCACCCCCCTCTTGGTATTTGGGTGTATTCATATTGTTTTTATTTCTTGTGTTATTTGATTATTTGATTAGTTTAGATTATTTGAATTGTTGTGTAAATTATCCTTGTGCAATTGCTTAGTGCGGATGTTAAGTTATGTTCAATTTGTTTGAGCTGCGTTGAAATTATGTGATTTTGAGTTTGACCCAAACCTGTTTTAGTAAAATCACCATTTTGGATTGGTTAACCGTTGGGTTGCCTTAACATTTTAAATAGGCTCCTAAACCAAATATGTAACTTTTGACCGTTGGGATTGGTGAAATAACATCTGAAGCATGAGATAATAATTTTTCACAGAAGTAGAAATTTTAAAATTGGATCATCTCGCCCAGCCAAATTTTGGCAGGCATTTTGGCTCATCTGGGCAAGTCAAGTCGGTTATAAGTTCGTACAGCAGCATGAATCATGAAAATGGAAGCTTTCTTCTTCCCCATAGCTTCCCTAAACCTCCCATCATCCTCCTCCATCATCCACAGCCATCGGTGACAACCACGAGCCACCGCCGCTTGCCGTTGGACCACTATTCAAAGATGAACACTTTAACCGGAGCGGAATCTTCAAAACTCAACTCAAGGATTCGGTAGAGAACAGAGCCTCCAATGTACCTGAGCTTAGGAAGATGATCTTTGAGGAACGACATAGGAGCAACTTGAGTATCCACCCTGGTGCTACCAAGATGTATCAGGATCTCAAGACAATGTTTTGGTGGCCAAACATGAAGAAAAAGGTTAATGAATTTGTACATGCATGTTTAGTCTGTTAGAAGGCTACGATAGAACATTAAAGACCCTTAGGTAAGTTATAACCCTTAGAGATACCCCAGTGGAAGTGGGACAGTATTTCCATGGATTTTGTTGTAGGACTACCTAGGAGCCCGAAAGGTTTAGATTCTATCTGGGTTATTGTTGACAGATTAACCAAATATGCCCACTTTATTCCCATCAATATCAAGTTTTCCTTAGAGAAGTTGACTTCCCTGTATATTAGTGAGATTGTCAGATTACATGGTGTGCCATCTAGCATAGTACCTAATAGAGATCCTAGATTTACCTCTAGATTTTGGAAGAGTCTAAACAATGTGTTGGGAACCAAGCTTAGGCTAAGTTCAACCTATTACCCTCAAACCGATGGTCAGACTGAACGGACCATTCAGTCTCTAGAGGACCTTTTGATGACATTTGTATTAGAACAAAAGGGTAGTAGGGAGAGTTTTCTGCCGTTGAACAATAGTTTTCATTCTACCATTGGCATGACTCCCTATGAAGCTCTATATGGTAGGAGGTGTAGGACACCCTTTGTGTTGGCTAGAACCCGGAGAGAACCTCATTTTAGGACTTGAAGTGGTACAACAAACCACTGAGAAAGCTAAGTTGATCCAAGAGAGAATGAGAACTACTCAGAGTAGGTAGAAGACTTATCAGGACAAAAGGAGGAAAGGCCTAAAATTCGAGGTTGGTGATCATGTATTCTTGAGAGTCACTCCATGGACTGGGGTTGGTCGAGCCTTGAAATTTCAAAAACTCACACCTCGTTTTATTGGTCCCTTCCAAATTCTCAAAAGAGTCTGCCATGTAGCATATCAAATTGCATTACGTACGTCCCTTTCTAATCTTCACAATGTCTTTCATGTGTCTCAACTCCTTAAGTAAGTCCATGATCATTCTTATGTGATCGAGTTAGATGACGTTCACATAAAGGAAAACTTGACATATGAAACATTGCCTTTGAGGATTGATGATCGACGAATAAAGCACTTAAGAGGGAAAGAGATTCCTTTGGTCAAGGTGATCTGGGGAGGTACATCAGGAGAGGATGCAACATGGGAACTAGAGAGTCAGATGCAAGAAGACAATCCAACCTTATTTGAATCAGGTAAATTTCAGGGACAAAATTTCTAAAAAGGTGGGAGAGTTGTAACACCCTGAAATTTCGATAACTAAAAATAGATGTTTGATGTATTTCTTGTGTTATTTGATTATTTGATTAGTTTAGATTATTTTAATTGTTGTGTAAATTATCCTTGTGCAATTGCTTAGTGTGGATGTTAAGTTATGTGGAGTTTGTTTGAGCTGCGTTGAATTTGTGTGATTTCGAGTTTGACCCAAACCTGTTTTAGTAAAAACACAATTCTGGATTAGTTAACCGTTGGATTGTCTTAACATTTTAAAAGTAGGCTCCTAACCCACATATGTAAATTTTGACCGTTGGGATTGGTGAATAACATTTGAAGCGTGAGGTAATAATTTTTCACAGAAGCAAAAATTTTAAAATTGGGTCAGCTCGCCCAGGGGAATTTAGGCGAGCATTTTGGCTCGCCCAGGCGAGTCAAGTTGGTTATAAGATGGCACAGCAGTGTAAAATCATGAAAATGGAGGCTTTCTTCTTTCCCACACCTTCCCCCAACCTCCCATCATCATCCTCCATCAGTCATGGCCACCGGTGACCACCACGAGCCACCATCGCTTACCGTTTGATCACCGCATGAAGAGGAACACTTTAATCAGAGTGGAATGTTCAAAAATCAACTCGAGGATTTGGTAGAGAATGAAGCCTCCAATCCTCCTTTCTTGGTTTCTTTGAGGTAACCATGGTTTCCTTGTCTTCTATTGGCTAGTTTGAAGCCTCTCTTAATATCTCTTGTGATTCAGGTACCGTTATTGGCTATTTTTATACTTCCTTTGAAAACCCTTTTAAAATGAGATATTGTAAAAGTTTCCTTTTTATAATATTGATGTCATTTTTGTGACCTTCATTGAGCCTCGGTCGCATTGGTGTGAATGGAATTTCAAAATGCTGTCCTTTTGACGTGGACTCCCAAAACACCATTTTAGCCTCTTTTTATATTTGAGTGGGTATTTGACCCCGAATGTTAATGTTGAATTTGTCTTTGAAATCTATAATAAATTATCTTCAATTTAGTACATATAGCTATGCGTTTGGGCCAAAGCACGTGAACTTGAGAGATCCCAAAACAACGTTTCAAGGAGCTAATAGAGGCATATAGATAGGTAAGGGGAGTTTATTATTTGGTTATAGTTTTGGTACCATAGTGTTGCGTATTCGGCAAGTGCACCGGTCACTCAAGTAATAAAGTGATAAGAGAGAGTTATTGTCCCATGATGATTTTTGACCAATTAGATTATTAATTGAATCTATAGGTTGGATGACAAAAGATATGAAAGAAATGTGTGTGGACAAAGTAAATGTAAACCTAATTATAAACATAAAGTATATAACAAAATAGATAATGGTTGTACCAAACGTAAGCTAATGTAGTTAAAGAGACCCACACTCAATGCTCCTGACATTCTTACATAGATTGTTTGTAACATTCATCTACACCAGCTACTCAATTCATGCATCCTCATTCAATAATAGTTAAGCCCTAATCCCTTAGTGACATTAACCCTTTAACCCTTTTCAATACCCTAATCCCTTAGTACATTTATTAGGTTAAGCATTAAGTGATGCACTGGAAAGGATTGCAAGCATACATCCCTATCCCTAGGTGATGTAAAGCAAGTCACCACACTTAGTTCCAAGACTAAAGCCCCAATATCCCTATTGTGAACCCTAGCTCTAAGCTCTTACCTAGATTGATCGGGTCTAAGAAAGAGATGAAGAGATTCAAGCAAAGTGCAGTGAAATAACATAGCATAAAGGAATAATAACATTCAATCCATTCCAAATGAGATTTACATAGAGAGTTTGCCCTAACTACAAAAGAAAACTAGCCAAACCTAAACATGGATGGCCTTGGTACAACAAAAGAAGCATGCTTGCTAATATACAAGAAAGAAGAGGAAGGGAAGAGGGAAGAACCCTCTTCCCCTCACACCCAAACCCTAGCTCAGCTCCCAAGCCTTCTTTCTCCTCCTTTGGTAGTGATTTTCGTCCAAAAGATCCTTCTTCAGTGCTGAGGCTTCAGTATTTATAATGTAGCTTGTGAAATCTTCATATTGCCCTTATTATACAGACTCTGTCGACCTGTGGCACTCCTGTCGACCTGTGGCACTCCTGGCGCGACCCTTGCGCTGATGGCGCCAAGGTCCAGAGGTGGTGGCGCTCCTGGCATGAGCCTGGCGCTGATGGCGCCAGGTTCCAGAGCTTGCGGCACTGGTCGCGCGGACTTGACGCTGATGGTGCCAGACCTTCTGCTCTGCATAATTCCTTAGCTAATTCACCTGCTAGTCATTCAATCTTGACCAAAATACCTCATTGAAGCATATGAGTCACATTCATACCAATTGGAAGCTATTTATCATATAAAATGATGCATTTAACGATCTAATTGAGCTTGGAAAGCATCATGTGCTAGGCACATATCACATAGTTGGGGGTCTACGAGTCCAACTATGAGGATATCTGCTTATCCTTGTTGTGAACTGGTTTTTCAAGAAAAACTACATTTTTAACTAATGGGATGCGATGAATTGGCTTATTGATGGATAAAATTGTGAATGATGTTGTTGTTGTAATGATTGGATTTTTGGGAAAAGTCTTAATTACAGAGGAGACTCTGCCCAAAATTTTATAATATGTTTTCCTATTTAATTCTTTATTAAATTTTAAATGGGCATAAGAGTGTGTTTTCTATATTGTAGTCCTCCTCTTTAATTTAAACTTTTCCTAAAATACCAGTCTCGTGGTAATATGGATTGTGAATGAATGAGATAATATTGATGATTATGATGATGATGTTGAAATGAGATAATGTCTATGTGGTTGGTGATGTTTGAATGAGATAATCTTAATGTGGTAGATAATGTTGAAATGAGATGATATTCGTGTTATGATGATGATATTGAAATGAAATGACGATGATGTTATTGATGACATTGAGATGACATGATGATGATGTTGATAATGACATTGATGAGAGATAATGTTGATGTGAACAATGACATTGTGTGATGTGGATATACATGGATACCTATGGGGTGCATGACTATTTATCCTTGCGGGGAAGGATTTGTTCCTAGCCAAGTCATGCATTGATGGTGCCCATGTTTCATACTTCATAATTGCATGGATGGAAATAGAATGGTGGCAGTAAGTACTGGGGGTACTAGGGGGCATATCACTCTGTTTGGAACTCCCTTAGGACTCAGGGCTGATCACCAAGGGGGGAGCGACCAGTGCACAACGGGGTGACCTCGACGAGTTACTGCATCATTTACTTAAGAGAGGCTATTTCCATAAGGATGGTACCACATTGCAGAGTTGAGTAAGGTGCATGCATCATTCTGAGCATGATTATTTTGATTTGTGAAATAAAGTGGGCTACTAGTTTACTGAGTGTGTATTGAGTTGATGAATTACTGAGAATGAGTGCGGTTGTTAATGTTGTGTTATTTACTAATTATTGTCACCTGATGCTTGTTGCTTATGTATAATAAACTCACCCTTGCATTTGTTTTTGTACCGTGTGGTTGGTACCTGTGATGATCATGGACTTTCGTTCGTGTGAGCAGATGAGAAGCATTAGGTGACTTTGGAGGAGATTCTTTTTGGTTGGAGCCGCCAAGCCGACGTGATGACATTGGAGTTCTTTTTGGAAAAAAATTGTGTTTTGTTAATCAACTCTTTCTTAGTTAGTTCTGAAAATGATAGGAATACTTCAATACAACCAAGAGGGGGGGTGAATTGGTTGAACCTTGGTATATTAAAATTTTCAAATCAGAGTTTTCACAGGATCTTTATCACTTTAAAAATTGTTTTGAAACCAAGAATCTTATATTCAACCAAATTCCTCTGTCAAGAAATCAATAAGCAAATGATAGTTTTCTGTGTAATGAAATTTGATTCATAAACAAAGCAATTGAGAGATGAAGAGATAGAAATAAAGATCAACCACAGATTTTATACTGGTTCACTTCAAACACTATGAAGCTACATCCAGTTCTTCCACTCAACACTAGAGTAGAGTTCCACTATTGCAAATAATATTCTCACAAGATATTACAAGCTTCTTTTTATCAACCCTAGATAAAGTTCAGAAGTCTAAAACACTATTAGACCCTTAGAGACCAAACCCAAAACTGAGAACATTACTCAGCAGCCCTTAGAGAAACACTATCTCTAATCTTCATGTAAGAAACCCATTTACAATAAGCTAATCTTTACAGAAATCAATTAAAAGATTTACACCTTCAAAGAATAAGGAAAGATTTCACCTGATAATCCAAAGAACACATGCATGTGAATGATTCAACAGGTTGAAAGAAAGATTACAGACTCAATGCATCCCTTTCCTTAAGCTTTGAAACTCAATGAAGCTTCACTTCTTCAAATCAAAAACCCATACGAATTTGTGAAGCCTAAATGCTTTTTGAAACTCAGAAACACACTAAAGAAAGCTCATGAATGTTTGTGATTGCCCAAAATACGAATTATTCAATCTCACAAAGCACAGGGCAATGGGTTCTATTTATAACAGCTTTCTAACTGAAAATAATAGATTAAACATGCTCTTGTAATCGATTATTTCACATTTGTAATCGATTAAAATGCTCCTGATTTGTTCTGGGTTTGAGCTATAAACAATGTAATCGATTATTCTGTCAAGTAATCGATTAAGACAAACACTCATGTTTTTCAAATACACTGAGTAATCGATTACGATATTTGGTAATCGATTAAGACTGACAATCCAATTTTCTCAAATGTACTATGTAATCGATTAAAACGATATGTAATCGATTAAATCAACAGAACATGTTATCCATAGGCATTATATGTAATCGATTACGAACTTATGTAATCGATTAAGACAGTCAGTATGATTTTTCCATTTTAGCCTATGTAATCGATTAATTTGATATGTAATCGATTACAATGTTCTTGATTTGTTTTCCAGAAGGCACGAAGAACAAAATAATCGATGCCAACAATGCTGTAATCGATTAATGTAGGAAAACTTCATTTTTCCAAAAACTTTGATTTTAAAATGCCTTACTTGTTAATTGCTTTTATTTAGACCTTCAATCTAACAATCCTAGATGAATGATTATGCATGATATGCTAATTGGATTATCAGATAACACATCTTCCCTTTTACATGAATCAAATTGATCTTCATAGCTTCTTTGGCACATTTGTAATGAGGCATGTTGAAAGCACAAAACACCAATGCTTGATCCTTGTTCATTCATGCATGACTCCTATTGAATTAACAAGTTCCTTGAATTCTTTTGTTAGATATGTAAAATTTCCAGGTGTAAATGCATGTAAAACTAAATTAAGTTATGACATGATGAAATGAGATGTACTGGTTTAATGTGTGTATATGCATCTATGTATGTATGTATGTATTCAATTATGTAATTATATTGTGCGTATGATAATTGTATTATCGCAAAAAGTTTACTACCATTTTCATAATCAAATTAATGGAAATTTTATTAAAATTTGAAATTACACTATTAGAGTTAGTGATATCGTAGCAACGAGGTGGGTTGTTATAGCCTCCATAGGTACAATATCACAAAGAACATTATCATTATATGCATTAATAAAAAAATGAATGAGCACTTGAGAATTTACCACCACTTCTCCACTTTCACTAAGCCATTGTAGCTTGTATGGCCTTGGATGCTTTGTGGTTGACAAGTGTAATTTCTCCACAAGTCTTGTACTAACCACATTGGTGCAGCTCCCTCCATCAATGATAAGTGAGCACACTTTCTTTTCAAATAAACACCTTGTGTGAAAAATATTTTCTCTTTGGCTTTCCTCTTTTTCTAGGCAAAAATTGTTCAACATTCTCCTTACCATCAAGAGATCACCTTCCTTGGCTTCCACCAGTGTGAGTTCTTCTTCCTCCTCACTTGAAGAACTATTTGAGTCACTTGAAGACTCACTCTTTATGCCTCCATCCTCGAGCAAAATCATAGTTCTTTTGTTGGGACATTGGGAAGCAATGTGACCATTGCCAAGACACTTAAAACACTTGATATTGCTTGATCTTGTTGGAGTTGGATCCACAATTTTTTTGCTTGAGCTCTCCACCTTTTCTTCTTTATTTTTCACATGAGAAACCTCCCTTTTAGGCTTGTCCTTCCAGCTGGAAGTTGCAGCCCTATTGGTCTTGGAAAAGGAAGCTTTTCTCCTTTTTAGTTGTTGCTCCACTTTTTAAGCTTTATGGACTAGCTCTTCAATTGTAGCATAAGAATGTAGCACCATCAAATCTTGAATTTCTCTATTCAAGTCATGAAGGAGCCTAGCCATGGTTGCTTCTTGCACCTCCACAATTCCAGCCCTCATCATCATCAATTCCATCTCTTTATAGTAGTCATCTACGCTCTTGTGGCCTTGGAAATGTTTTTTGAGCTTGTTGTGGACTTCTCTTGCATAATAAGTGGGAACAAATCTTTCTCTCAAGCATCTTTTCAAGTCATTCCAGCCATGTATTCTTTCTCTCCTCAACATCTCTATGTCCATTAGAATTTGGTTCTACCACACCAAAGCATAGCCACCAAATTCTAGAGTTGCTAGAATCACTTTCTTTTCTACATCAAATTGTTGGCATGAGAAAATTTGTTCTACCTTCATCTCCCACTCAAAGTAAAATTCAGGATTATTATCACCATAGAATTTTGGAATTTTTATTTTCACTCCACACAATCCTCCATTTCTCCCATCTCTCTCTCTCCTCCAATCTTGCTCATCTCTATTTTGCCTCCTAGGATTGTGTCTCCTATTATTTTCTCTTCTATTATTTTCTCTCCTATCCTCCCTCTCACTCCTTTCATCATAATAATTTCCTCCATGAGAGGAAGCATGCTCACTCACCCTCCTACTACCATGAGCCTCTCCATCCACACTACCATTTGGACTACTCCTTCTTTGAGTCTTCTTTTGTAACTCTTCAAATCTTGCATCCATTTTGGTTTGCAAGTCTTCCATTTATATTGTCATGGCTTTCATCAACCTAGAGGTCCTAGGTGACAAAGCCTCATCTCCTATTAAGCTCATCCTTCAAAAGAAATGGTTAGCAAAAACAAAAAAAACAAGCATATAAGAAAATTCTCACCACTCTCTAAGTGTTTGCCACTCACACTCATGTTTGCACACTTTATCTAGGCTTTTTCTTTAATGTTCTCTCTTGCCTTTTTCCACTCTTGTTCCTCTCTATAGTTCTTAAGCAAAAACATATAATCAAATCAAGCTTCTTTACTATAGTGAAAAAGGAAACAATTCTAGTCTAGGCTCAAGAGTCCAAGAACAAGAAAACTCTAAGACAAACCTTGGAAATTTTTTAGAGACAAGCAACAAAAGCAAAAATTTAGAAAAGCACAACTCTAATTGGAATTTAATGAGACAAGTCAAGGACATATATGGACTGTACCAAACTGCACAAGTAAGGTATACCAAACAAATTCAATTGTTAGAAGCCAAAATTTCACTAAATAGCATGTCATACACATTCACTTAATTTTGTGGTTTAAAGGAAATTTGAACTTGTAGCTTTTGTAACTTTGCTTTGCTTCTAAATTCTATTTTTACTTTGAAATTTCCAGAAACCAATTCAATACTTTCTTGGCTGCACTTTGACTGTTTTTCCAGCCACAATTCACAAACTTTTTTGGCTGCACTTTGATTATTTTTCCAGCCTCAGTTTCACAAACATTTGGACTGCACTTTGCTTGTTTTTCTTTTGTACAAGTTCAATAATCCTCTAAGAAATTGATGGATCACGAAAATATGATGTATAACAATTGTAAAATTTGCTTCTAACAACTCAATTCAGTTTAGGCATGAGATTAGAATCAAAACAAGTGGTCATACAACACAAAAAGACTAACTAAGACAAGTTAACAAAAATCAAAGCTAGAAAATTAGAAAAACATGAAGAACACCTGAAGAACATGAACACATGAAATCACATGAAACTTGAAGAAAGACACAAAGCTTATGTGGTAGATCACTACCCAAAACTAACCCACCAGAATTTTTCACAAAACAACAAGAACATAAGGAAAAAGAATGGATTTCAAATTTTCGAAAAGTTGCAGAATTTTATACCTTTGAAGAACGTTTATGAACTGAACTTGAAGAATAATTCCACAAGGATTAGGCTCTAGATACCACTTGATGTATGGCTGAACCCATTAGCCATGAATTTTCCAAACCTACCTTGTATTGAAACTCATACTTCAAGCTTTTCTCAAGGACACAAATCTCTGTCCAGTTTTCACAAAATAAAGGTTGTTTGTAAGTTTTAATTTCAGCAATGGAAGGTGGAAGAAAGGTAAGGGATGAAGGCGGATGGCACCATGGAAAAGCTTTTCAATAAGCCTAGGAATGTTGAATTTAAAGGAAGCTGCAAGGAGATTGAACCAAGGTTTAAGGCTTGATTTTGTTTTAGCTTTTTACATGCCCAATCACTTGAAGGCATTTGTAATTTGTCTAAGTGGTTCAAGTTAAATGCCTTGTGATCTTTCATTAGCATGTGCATTCTCATGATCATGCATTCATGTTTTTAAATCTCAAAGAAATCAAATGGTTTTTCAAAATGATAAGTTCTCAAGGCTTACTTGATTAAAAAGCT
>PYAF01000688.1:4114-22976 GCA_007407185.1 Glycine tomentella | reverse complement strand
TGTCATCTTCTAAAATTTGTAGAAATTTTATTCTAGAGTTTTGTGTCACAAAATATGTTGATACTTAGTCAGCTAAGTGTATTCTATAATTTCATCAAGTTTCTTCAAAATTTCTAAAGTTATTTGAGCATTTTTGGCCTAGGGGCATTTTGGTAATTATGCCATTCAACCTAGGGGTATTTTGGTCATTTTTAAAAATTGCCAAGGGCATTTTTTGTAATTTTCATCTTAAGGGTTTTCTAGTAATTTCTACTTCATGGAGAGAGTGATATAGTTATTTTTCTCTAAATGTACTTATATCCAATTATCATCATATTTTTAGAATTTTGGGGATGTTACAGCATCATCCCAAAAATGTTTTGGCAAATTTGTTTCGTTAAGAAGAGTTCTAGCACCCTCTTCAAGGAATATATTTTTCCTTTCCACGACACCATTTTGTTGAGGTGTTCTAGGAGCAGAAAAATTGTGGATTATTCCATATTCTTCACCGAACTTTTCAAAGTTTTCATTTTGGAATTCACCACCATGATCAATTCTTATTGAAACAATGTTGCAAGCTTTTTCATTTTGAATGGTCTTGGCTAATTTCCTAAATGCTTTGAATGCTTCATTCTTGGTTCTTATGAACAAAGTCCATGTGTATCTAGAAAAATCGTCAACTATGACAAGACCATAGTAGTTACCTCTTAGGCTCATTGTTCTTAAAGGACCAAATAAATCCATATAAAATAGCTCAAGGGGTTTAGTATTTGAAACTACATTTTTGCTTTGTAAACAATTCTTTGTTTGTTGTCCCCTTTGACAAGCATCGCATATTTTATCCTTCTCAAACTTGAGCTTAGTTAAGCCAATTACTAAGTCTTTTCTAATGAGCTTATTCATATGATGCATGTTCAAGTGACTTGCTCTTCTATGTCATAACCAAGTATCATTAGTTTTACTGATTAGGCAATTAGTATTGTGAATAAATGCATGCTCAATTGAAAGTACATAGATGTTACCTTTTCTCTTCCTAAGATGTATTACCTCACCATTTTGACTATCATGTATCAAACAAATATTATTGTTGAAGGAGACATTGAATTGTTTATCACATAATTGACTTATGCTTAGAAGGTTATACTTTAATCCTTCAACATATAGAACATTTCTGATCATAATGTTTTCTCTTATGTTGCCTTCTCCAATTATTTTGCCTTTGTTATTATCACCATAAGTGACAAATCCTTCATCCTTTAGTTTAACATTTGTTAGCATGGATATGTCACCCGTCATGTGTCTAGAGCATCCACTATCAAGGTACCATATTGATGATTTTGCTATAAGACACACCTGCAGAACTCAAATCAAGTGTCAAAGAAAGGTACGCAATTGAGGTTGGGTCCATAGGGGTTAGCTATTTTCTTTTTCTTTGGCACCAAAATGCATTCTCCATTTGGTACATAATTTCTAGCAAAACACTTATAAGATATATGCCCTCTCTTCATGCAGTAGTTACAAGTTAGAGCTTTTGATGATTTTTCAAAGTAAGCATTTTGATTAAACTTTGAATTATAAAACTCCTTTGATTCCTCTCTTTTGGTGGTACAAATACAGTTTTTCCAAAATGTTTTGAACCTTGTTTGTAACCCAATCCAGAAGTATCTCTGGCATAGTTTTGCACACTTAGTATTTCATCTAAGTTGCATTTTCCTCTATAGAACTTTTTCAAACGATCAATCAAGTAGTTATTTTTAGAAAGTAGTAACATGTACTTTTCTCCGTGAATTCTTTTGAAATCATCAAATTCTTCTTGTAACATTTTGCATTTTTCAATCTTAGAGGAGGAAGAAGGACATGTGCACCCATTAACCTTGTAATTTGAAAGAAGCTTTTCATTCTCTTCTTTCAGTTTACAAAGGTCACTTTGCATTTCTGCAAGTTTGTTAATGTGCCATCTTAAATCTCCTTTAAGCTTGTTATTTGATATTGCTAATTTTTTAGCCTCACTATGCATATCATGAAATGCATCAACATTTTGATCGTATTCAGAATTTACCTCAGATTCAGCACTAGAGGACTCTTCATCATCACTTAGAGTTGATGTGAAACAAACATTTGCTTTTTCGTCATTTTCACTAGCTAATCCGGATGTTGTTGATTCATTATCTTCCCAAGCAATATTTGTTTTCTTTGGCTTAGTCTATTTTCTACTCCTTCTTTCACCTTGTTGCTTCTTTAGAAAGATAGGGTAATCAAATTTGATGTGGCTAGGTTTATCACATTCAGAACATGTGAAGTTAGTGGATTTATTGTTGTTGTTGTCCTTTTTGTTGATGAAGTTTGATGGCTTTCTGTTTTTGTTCCTCTTCATAAACTTGCTGAACTTCTTGACTATTAATTCAGGTTTTCATCACTATCTCTTCTTCACTTGAATCTTCTTGTTTCTCCACACTTGCTGATGCAGTTTTTAAAGCTATACTCTTTTGTTTTTTATCTGCATTCTCAGAATGTGTTAATTGAGACATTTCTAGCTCATATTCAAGTAGCTTACGTAAAAGTGCAGCCATAGACATTTTGGAGAGGTCTTTTGATTCTTTGATAGTTGTCACCTTAGGTTGCCATGATCTTGTAAGACATTTCAGAATTTTGATGTTTAACTCTTCAACATCAAAGGTCTTTCCAAGACCAAGAAGATGATTTACTATATGAGTAAACCTTGTTTGCATCTGAGATATGGTTTCGGTGGAATTCATCACAAACATATCATACTCATGAATCAAAGTGTGTTTCCTTGATCTTCATACATCCTCTGTACCTTCATCAGTAACCTCTAACATACTCACATTTCTTTAGCACTTGTACACCTAAAAGTCCTGAAAAACTCATTAGAAGAAAGTGCAAAAGTGATCATGTTTTTAGCCTTAAAATCATATTGCACTATTCTTTTCTCAGCATCTGACATTTCATCCCAATCTTTGGGAATCAATTTACCATCAATAGTTTTCATAGGGACCAAGGGACCCTTTTCTATAACATTCCATGCACCCGGGTCATTAGATTGTGTAAAAATGTTTACACGATTTTTCCAAAAGCTAAAATGCTCTCCCTTAAACATCGGTGGACGATTTAGGGAGGCACCCTCTTTGAAATTAATCTAAGTGGTGTTCATGTTTCTTATGAAAGATAGTGATCTTGAATAAATCTCAAGAACCAGCTCTTGATACCAATTGAAAATACTATGAACACTCTTCAAATAGCCAAGAGGGGGGTGAATTGGTTAATACCAACTTTTAAAACTTTTCTTGAAAACTATTTGCGAAATTAAACAAGGATCGTATCACACAATCACCCTTAATCAAAAACAAATTTTTATCTCAATCTAATATGACCTTGAACTGCATGTAACGAATGAAATATCTCTTATTGATTGTCTATTGATTTCCAACCAAGAATAATGAAAGATATACTGATAAAGATACAATCACACAACAATATATACTGGTTCACCTCACAAACATGGTGGCTACATCCAGTGTCTTCCAACCAACACTAGGTTAGAGTTTTCACTATTTAAAATTGAAAACAATAGGAATACCCACAATAACCAAGAGGGGGGTGAATTGGTTTGACCTTAGTATATAAAAATTTTGTTGATAAAATTAGAGTGAAAGGATCTTCATCACTTTTAAACCAACAATACTTTTAATCAATCAAATCACTCAGCTCAATCAATAGCTTAAAACAGAACTTGTTGAGTAATGATAATGATGCCAAGAACAAATGAATAAGATAATTGATAAAGATGAAGGAATAGAAAAGTAACTCAAGAATTTATACTGGTTCACTTCTCAAAAGAAGCTACATCCAGTTTCTTCTAATCAACACTAGATTAGAGTTCACTATCATAAATTCCAGTTCTTACAAGCTTTACAACAAACTCTCTTTATCAACACTAGATAAAGAATAGAAATCTAAAACCCTATTAGACTTCTAATGGACAAGAACCAGAGAACACTACTCTGTTCTTCCCTAGAGAACACTACTCTAGCCCAAGCTTCAAAGAACCCTTTTACAATAACATCAAATAACAAACATTACAAAAACGAATTTACTACCAAAGATAATGGAGAGAAAGAACCTGATAATCCAATGAATATGAATGCATGTGAGTTACCAATCAAAGTTGAATGCAGAAAAAGAATTTCAGAACATGCTCTCCATTAATCCTTTAAAATCTCTTGCCCAATAAATCATTCAATACCCATAAAGATTAAAGAGTGGAACAAGAACTTAGTTAACCTAGAAAATCACTTTCTAACTCTTAGAAGGCTTGTGTATATTCATAAAATTTGAAGTGTTCAAGTTCTTTTTCAAGCTAAGCCTCCTTTCTATTTATAACAGCTTTTTGTAACAACCTGTAATCGATTACACACGCCAAATAATTGATTAAAATGACTTATGTAATCAATTAAATTGTCACTTAATCGATTAAAGTGTTCAAGGCTCCATTCTGGGTTTCACAACGAACAAAATAATCGATTAACCCAAGTTGTAATCGATTAAATTAGAAAAGTTTTATTTCAAAAACAGCTTGTGTAATAGATTACATTTTATGGTAATCGATTAAAGCAGAGAAACAAGCTTTTTCAAATAGCTTATGTAATCGATTACGAATAACGGTAATCGATTAACACGGCAATGCACAATATTCATTTTACACTATGTAATCGATTACAAGAGTTATGTAATCAATTAATATGTTCATCAAAGCTTTTTCAGTTTTAAACATGAACTAAATAATCGATTAATCCACTGTTTAATCGATTAAAATAGTGGAATTACATTTTTCCAAAAACATTACTCAATTAAATGTTTTTTCAAAGTGTGAGTAGCTTTGATATTTTAATGAAAACATTTAAGCATGTTAATGATTATGTGCATGCAATGCAAGGATCAAAAGATTGGCTTATCCTACACTTCATTTGAATTACAATCTTCAAGGCATGTGAAAAGCTCAAAACATTCTTCTAATTCATAGGTTTCATTCTTCTTGTTGGTCCGCCTATATCCAACATAAATTATTCTTGTACAAGTACAGCAAGTGACTATCTCTATCAACACTAGACAAAGATCCTGAATTCTAAAACACTATTAGAATACAAGTCACAAAGATCTTGAGAAACCTACCCTTCTCTAGAAAGCTTTACAAGGAATTAATTTAAAAAGATACAATACAATAAAACAAAAAATTCTTAGTAAAACCAAAAAAAAAAGAATGATTCAAGACAAACACTACCTGTGATCCATCATGTATGAATGAATGAAAAACGAAATAAGATTACCATACAAACCAGGTAGAATGAATTCTATAGCTCAAAATCAATATCTTGAAATCTTCTTTTCTTTAGCACATCCTTTCTAAAATTCAGAAATCTTGATCTTTACAAGATGTATTAATCACTATGGAATTAGTTTCTTGGACACTTTAGAAAGCTTAGAATATCTTTGGTAAGTCACTCAGAGATATTAAATAATTCGCACAAGTTCTATATTTATAGAAATGACTTACAAAGGCTTTTAAAAAACATAATTAATTGACAATAATCGATTAAAATGATAGTGTAATCGATTATTTTCCATATGTAATCAATTAAAGTAACTAGATATTCGATTAATTGTTCCTCGGTAATATGGAAACAGATCACGAACAGATTAATTCATTATTCCACAATGTAATCGATTAAAGCGAAAAAGCTTAGTTTTATAAAAAGCTTGTGTAATCGATTACGAGAAATGGTAATCGATTAAAGCAAAAAGGCATGGTTTTCCAAAATACACTATGTAATTGATTACCTCAATTATGTAATCGATTAAAGTGTTCTTCATGACTTTTCTAGTTATGAATAAGAATATTTTAATCGATTAATCTACTGTGTAATCGATTAAAACAGTAAGATTTCATTTTTTTTTAAAAACAAAGCCATGAGAATTTGTTTTCCTTTCAAATCATTTAGTAACTTCTAAATTTTAATTGCACCTACTTATGCAAATTTAATGAGACATGAAAATGACAATGCAAGGATCACCGAGCAATGTACTTGAATCAAACTTAAACACATTGCACATGTCTTCATACTTGATTGGGCATGATAAAGCAAAAAACAACTTCAAACCAATCATCAAGCTTCTTCTTCATTCTTGTTTATCCAACAATTACCAATTTCAACCATGTACAAACTTGAAAATGCTCCTTGTTCCCGAAAGCTACCTTTGCCAAAATTTACCTTGGAGATTAGCTTCATTAGTGAAAATGAATTATCCCACAAGAATGTATGGAAATTGAAACCAAACAAATAAATGGTAAATTTCGTTATTGTCATACTAGAATACTAGAAATAATTATCACTAAATATTTTAATGTTTTTGATTTCATATTTCTTCGCCAAAAGATTCAAATATACCAATTTCATGAATGGATGCAAGAAATGATAGAGCGACAGAAGATCTAAAAGAACAAAAGGATACTCAAAGCCATGGTGAATCCACTCCATTGTAACAAATGTCACTCCCAGAGCCAATGGTCGAAGAAAACACCATTGAGGTGGATTAGAATCTTGTCCATTTTTTGAATTATGAAACTAAGCAACAACCTCCAACTGTAGAAGAGGAACTTCCATACATAAACCTATTATCGTCTTTGTCCCCATTCCAATTGTTGAAACTAATGAGCCGATAGTTGACCAAAGTATGTAACAATCGAGAGCACTATTGATCAATTATGTGCATTTCGATGATTACAGTTAACTTTGTCTTGATTTTGTTGAAGTTGTTGTCAAAGAATCCCCAGTTACAAGTACATGAAATATTCAAGGAGAAGCAGATCCAAAAGATGTTGATCCATTTGCATTTATCGACCTTTGGTTTTCTAATTTGGTCACATTCAAAGCTTTTGAATCCAACCATAACAAGCCATTTTTCACATTTTGACAAAGCTATGGCAAAGTTTCAAAGGCTAGCTTTTGACCAATCTCTTGAAGACTTCCTTTCTAATCCAGATTACAAGCTTCAACTTCGGCAATCAATTAATGAGGTTTTTCAATTTTAAAGACTTGCTAGTTAATGATATTCAAAAGGAAATATAATATTTGCTAAATATATTCAACAATGCCTTTGAAGCTCATCAATTACATAGTCAACGTACTTATGCTAATACAAGGTCCAATCCAGAAAACAAAGAGATCTGAAGCATAACAGTCAAGTAAGAAGAGGATTTCTTGGAACTAATGAGAAGAAGAAAGATTTTTTGTACTCATTTGTCAAAGAAATAGTGCAAGAACTAAAGGGCCTCTCGAGAAGTGCAAACAACTCGAGTTTGCTCAAAAGGAGTCTATGAATGCCTTATCCACATGGATCGAAGCCTTTAATGAATTGAAGTGGAGTCATTTTATTCAATCTGCTAAATCTTCATTTGTTGTAGATTCCTGAACAATATTTTATTATTCTCTACTAATATTTTATAATTCATATAATATAATCTTGAACAAGTTGCACTCTAAATTTCTATGTTATGTGAATGTTTATTTCAATTATCATTTTTCTGTATGTTCTTAAGTACTTTCAATTTATTAAACCAATATAATTGATTGCATTTACTTCTCGAATTGCATAAGCATTTCTCGAAAAACCTTTTCGATAACATACGGTCCATCCCAATTTGGTGACCATTTACCAAGAACTTTTTATTTTTTATCCATTGGTAATATAACTTTCCAAACCAAATCTCGCATTGAAAAAGATTTTTTCTTCACTTTTTTATTAGTGTTAAACAACTTTTCTTTTGATTAATAATGTTTTTGAGAGCAGTTAATGTTCTTCGTTCAAGGTATTCAACTCGTAATACATCATATCCCAATAGTCTTGGACAAGGATTTTGTTTTGTCTTTGAATTCAAATTGAATTTAGATTTATTTTGATAGGCAAAACTGCTTCATGCCCATAAACCAATTTAAAAGGAGTAACACCCAGTGGCCCCTTTTGGTGAATTTCGATAAGCCCAAAGAACTAGATCTAAACTCTAATGACAACTCTTAGGTTTTTGGCCAACTTGTTTCTTAATTAAGCTTATCAAATCTTATTTATGGCTTTCACTTGGACATTTGTTTGAGCATAATAAGGAGTAGAAGTTAATAACTCAATACTTAGAGAATTAGCATATTGAACCACTTTTCTACTAGTAAAAACTTTGCCTTGATCTATTGCGAGTGTTTTAGGAATACCAAATCGAAAAGTAATATTTTGTTCTATAAAATTTATTATGTTCCCTTGATCAACATTTCTCAAAGGAATTGCTTTTACCCACTTAGTATAGTAATGCACTGCAATCAAGATATACCTATGTCCCTTTGACGAAGTTGATAAATTTGACCAATCAAATCTAATGTCCATCCTCAAAAAGCCCAATGTTTTGTTATTGAATGTAACTCACTTGTTGAGACCTGTTGTATAGGACCAAATTTTTGGCATTCTTCATATGATTTTGCATAGTTAATGCAATCCTTCTAAATAGTTGGCTATGATAACGACTGTCAAATCGCTACAAAACAAATAAAACTAAGATAATTTTATAGCACATGATTAACCTAGGTCAACTTAGAGATATAGTCCAATTTGGTTCCTAACTTAATCCACTTATAAACAACAGGGGGGTTTATCAAACAGTTTGCAGACAGTGAATAAAAATTGCAAAAACACAAACAAGAATTGAAGAAAAATGCAGAAACTCACAGAATTGATAAAAGATGTTGTAAAACAAATTCAAGAATATCAATCCAATTCACCAAACCAAGTAGTGCAAATTATCATAGTTCTCAGATAATTATCATATTATGAAGGCTCATTCAATATAATTAGAAGTAGTTCAATCGAATTAACTCCTAAATCAATTGAAATCACAAACCGGATTGAAATATCATCCAAACAATCTATGATAAAAATTCAAAATTAGGAAATAAATCTACAACCTAATTTGTTTTCAATCCTAAACATATTCATAATCATGAAAATCGAAAAGAGGATTGAAGAAGAAGATGAACATTCACACAAAAATAAGAATACCAAACCAGAACTCAAAGTCTCCTTGCTTGAACGACATCCTTGGATTGATTAATTGTTTAACCTTTCATGATCATCATCAGTGGAAGAGCCACAAAATTTGTGTAAGAAAATAGAAGAACAGAGATGAAAGGAAGAAGAACAATGAAGAATAGTTGAGAGAAAAAGAGAGAAAAGATTTTAATTTTGAAAACTTGCACAAGAAGCTAGAAATTCTCTTTTTGTCCTGTCTAGCTACACTAATATATAGTGAATTAAAAGAGTGAAGGGATGGGCTCTGATTAGGCCCATCTAAACTAACTAATTATGCTAATTACAAAAATCAAAACCCAAACTCGCAGTCCAAAACTCAAGTGCAGAGGTTCTAACATCCAAGCCTAATTTGACCCTCAGATAGAAGAATTAGCCCAAGCTTATTTTTGACAAAATTGTAGCTATTTTCCTTAGATTTTCGGGTACTACTTATATACTCCATTTGGAGTTTTGTAGAATCCTCTAGGTCCTGCACAACTAAGATAAACCAAGTAAGCACAAAATCTGAAAATAAGCAACAATTATCAATTAAGCTCAATTATTTGCCTAAGACCAAAATTGAATTAAAGTGAGAAAACAAGAATCCAAGAGAAGTCAAATAATCTAAAAAGAAAAGAAAAGTACTAAATTAAAAATGCTCAATCAGGCCAAAAATAGCCTTATCGAAATAACATCAACTTCATTTTTTCACCAACTTGGTGAGAACCACAAATACCTTCATGAGTTTCAACCAAGGCTATATAAGCTTCTAATTCTCCTAAACATTTTAACAAGACTCCATCTATACCATTTTTATACAACTCATCTCCAATAATGAAATATTTTATAACTTTGTACTTTATCTTTCGATCCACAAATAAATAAGAATTTTTAAGATAATCGACTAAAGACTTTCTCCAGTAATGAATTGTCAACACATCTATTTTCAAAATATCTACTTCTTGTAACTTTTCTTTGATAGTTTTCAAAGTTACAAAATTTTGTTTACTCAATTCATAACAAGATGCAATCTGTGCCAAATCATTAGCTTCTTTGTTTTGCTCTCGAAACCCATGTTCAAATTCAACTGTTAGACACAAGGGGAGCTTGAAGTGGACCAAGATCAGGAAGCTCTTTGAAGTTTTAGCTTTTTACATGTCATTCAATTGAAGGCATATGTAATTTGTTATGTTGTTTAACAGCATCATCTTATGATCCCTTGCATTGCATAAACAAGATAATTAACATGCATACATGATTTGATAAAAGCATAAAGGTTTTAATATTTGCATAAAGAAGCAAATTTCTCATGGCTTAGGTTTTGGACCAAATATAATGCTGAGTGTGTGCTTGTGTGGTAGATATCAAGCTAATCCTAAAGAATCACACCTCACAGCAATCAAGAGAATCATCAAATATCTTAAATCAACTCCAAGAGTTGGTCTTTGGTATCCCAAAGGTGCATTATTGAATTAATTGGATACTCAGATTCTGATTTTGCAGGATGCAAATTAGACAGGAAAAACACCAGTGGAACATGCAAATTGTTGAGAAGCTCACTAATCTCTTGGCGTTGTAAGAAGTGATAAATGTAATATTTTAGTTAAATTCATGATTATAATATTGACACTTGTCTTTTGATTTCAGTGCATTTGATTATAAATTTTCCCTAATCCTAGTTGTTTTATAGTTATTACATATAGAAATATGTTATTTACATTTTGGAAGATTAATCAAATCAAATACAGTGTTTTGATGCGTTTCAATGGTATCCGAAGCATCCAAAGCAATCAAGGCAAGCAAAAAGGGTCAAAAAGGTCAACATAGGAAAATTTTGCAAGTAAATTAGCCCAAAACTAGCCTGGTCTAAATACCTTTATTCAACATGAAGTATTAACTCTCCAAGCGAGCAAAATATGAAGAAAACACTTGCCTGGGTGAGTGGAGTTCTTCAGGATTAAGTTTTAACTCACCTAGGTGAGTGAAACAAGGCTAAATCACTCGCGTAGGCTAGTATGCCTAAGTTGGTCACCATTTCCTATAAAAAGCCATGCAAATGAAGAAATTTTTTATGTTTTTTGGAGGGAGAACGAAACCAGTAGCCATAGAGGCATAGAGAAAGGTGAGAGAAGAGAGAAAAGGAGTGGAAAAAGTTTTAGATAAGGAGCTTGAAGAAGATCAAGATGTTAAGGCTCTTACTCCTAGATAAGTTTTAAATTTTTACATGCCATTCAATTGAAGGCATATGTAATTTTTAGATGTCTAAGAGTTTCATCTTATGATCCATTACATTACATAAACATCATTCGTTGGCTTGCATTCATGGTTTTCATAAAAGAACATGTTTTGTGAAAAAGCTTTAATGTTTTCATGATTGCAGAAAAGGCAAGTGTTCATATGTTAAGTTCTGGAAAAACTATTTCACGCTGCTTTAATCGATTACTAGTATATGGTAATCTATTACTTAATCTTTGAATATCCAAAAATACCAAGATTTCTTTCAAGCTAGGCCCAACCCCAAAAATATTAATGATCCATGAATTATGTACTTTATCTTTGATTTGATGGGAAATGAATTGAAAAAATGATCTATGACGTATCAATATTGAAATTGAGATGAAACACTTGTATGTGTGAGAATTTTATATCTTTGAGAGGTTTTCCTCTATTTGATTGAATCAGGTATTCTCTCTTATGTTCTTTGTAAACAAAATGTGAATTGATCTTAATCTCATTTGGTTCTTTGAATTTCATTTTTTGTGCTTTCATTTCTTAGTGTTGAGTGTTTGAAAAATGTTATTCTGATCACTTTTGACGTTGATTCTTTACAAATCATGTTCATAGTTTTTGGTGTAGAAATATTGAGGCATTTTTATATTATATTTATACTTTTCTATTCATATTTTTCTTTCTATACTTTGCTTGAGGACAAGCAAGATTCTAGGTTGGGGGGAATTGATAAATGCCATATTTTAGTTATTTTTGGGATTATAATGCTAGTACTTATCTTTTGATTTTAGTAGTTTTCTTATAAATTTCCCTTAATTCTAGGTGTTTTATATTTTGTACGTTTATAAATGTTGTTTTTTAAATATAGAAGATTCATCCATGCATCTCTTATATTTTGATGGTTATTTGTTATATCTAGAAACCAAGCCAAGATGAATAGCAAAATGGTTATTTTTGAAGAACTTTAGAGTGCCACTCGCCCAGGCTAGCAATCAACTCGTTGGGCTAGTGAGATTACTTCAGCTTGAAGGAACCAACTCACCTAGGCAAGTTTGTCTGGCACCTCTTGGACCATTTCTTTTAAAAGCCATGCAAAATGAAGAAACCAAAAGAAGAAAAAGAACCAGAAGAGAGAGAAATGGAGCTGGAGCTACAAAGAAGTGACCATGGATCACATCCTTCATCATTTCCTCTATTGATTTTGTGCTCTACACATTGATCGACTAGTTTCTTCAAAGGATTAGATATAATCTTTGTACCCTTATGTATCTCTTTTGATATATATATATATATATATATGAATATTTTCTACTCATTATTGGTGATTTCATTCTGTTCATAATGCTTGATGTAAAATATACGAACACTTCACACTTAACCAAGAGGGGGGTGAATTGGTTAGGCTTGGTAAATTAAAAATTTCTTTAGACAAAATCAGAGTTTCCCTTAGGATCTTTATCACTTTTGAAACCAAGAAACTTTATTCCATCAAATGCTCAGCCCAAGGTATCCAATATCCCAAAGTAATTGATAAACAAACCCAAACAAACAAGATAAACAGAATATGATCAAAATAGAAACAAAAATCAATACACAAAAGATTTATACTGGTTCACTTCAAACACTATGAAGCTACATCCAGTTTTCTTCCACTCAACACTAGAATGGAGTTTCACTATTGCAATTTTCTGTTCTTACAAGTAATTACAAAGTCTCCCTTTATTAACTCTAGATAAAGTACAGAAATCTAAAACACTATTAGATTCTTAGAGACAAACCCACTCATAACACTACTCAGTACAACCCCTAGAGAAACACTATCTCTAGTTTACAAGCAAGAAACCCAATTACAATAGAACAAAACACCAAGAATTACCTCCAAAATCAAAACGAAAATTACAGAAAGATTAAGGAGAGAAACAACCTGATGATCCAATGATTAACAATGCATATGATGGATTAACACAGGTTGAATTAGCAAGTTAAATCAGCTTCCCTTAATCTTGAATGAAATCTTGCTCAAGATTGACTCACAAACTCATGATCAATGTAGAAATAGAGCAAGGATGAAAAAACACATTGAAAACACTTAGAAAGGCTTTTAGAACTATTTTTGCTCAATGGGTATCAATATTCAACGTTTTTTTTTAAATCGAGCAAAGTGATTTCTTATTTATAACAGAAAAACGTAACAAAAATAATTGATTAATACGCGCCTAATAATCGATTATTTTGCTTATGTAATCGATTAATCCAAGAATGTAATCGGTTAAAATGTTCATAAGCTTTTCTGGAATTTCTATAACGGAACAAATAATCGATTATTCTGTCTTGTAATCGATTAAGACAGAAGATCCATGTTTTTCAAAATACACTATGTAATCGATTACTAATCGAGGTAATCGATTACTAATCGAGGTAATCGATTAAAGCAGGAGTCATAGCCTTTCTAATTACACGGTGTAATCGATTACTAATCGAGGTAATCGATTATCTAGTACAAAACTTAGAATTTAAACACAACATGTAATTGGTTACTATCTATGGTAATCGATTAAAGCAGGGAGTGGCTATTTTCATATAAGCCTATGTAATCGATTACAGTATATTGGCAATCGATTATCCCAGCAGTTCATAAAATACACATTTAAGCATGTAATCTATTACTACCCATAGGTAATCGATTAAAAGGTTCAACAAGGCAGTTTTCTAAAAACCAAAGGTATAATAATCGATTAATCCAATATGTAATCGATTACAATGTTCATGAAAGCTTTTCCAGAACAAGTGAAGAACAAAATAATTGATTAATACGATATTGTAATCAATTAAAACAGCAAGAAAACCTTTTTTCCAAAAACCTTTGAAACAAGTTTGAAACTTAGCCATTTTATGAAAGCCTTGTGATTTTTATTAAACCATTTTAAGTTATTTGTGAGTTAGAATGAATGCAATGCTTTAGGATCATCAGAATTGCTTTTCTTTTACATTTTATCCTAATTAATCTCCAAGTTGTCCTTTGCATGTTTGAAAGCTCAAAACTTGAGACTTGAATCAATCTTTGCTTATGCTTCAAGCAGCTCCCCCTGAATTCAACAATCTCCCCCTTTTTGGCTTTAAATATGCCAAATCTTTAATTGATTAGTAGTGAGTCTTGAGATTAATTTGAGGGACCAACATAGCACTTATTTGAACTTTTTCAAACCTGAAAAAAAAATTCAATACCTTTGCAAGAACAAGTGTTAAAAGCATATGACTTTAACTTAGCATTCATTCACATGATTTATTGACTTAATGCAATCATTTTAACAATTATCTCCCCTTAAATTTCACAAGCCATTCAGACCAATTTTTAGCAAAAAATGTGCACGGAAAATAGGGGTAAACAGAGGTTTATGCAGAGCATTACTCAAATCAATTTTTCTCCCCTAGTTGGCTTATTAAAGTCAAAAAATGGCAAAGCACAGCGGATATAAGTGCTGGTTTCAAAGAAGTCATTTGAAGAATGGACAAAGTCAAGCTTGGTTTTGAGCTTTCAACATGCCTTGAAGCTTTGAAAATTAATTTGTGATTAAATGTAAAAGGAAGAAGCATCTGGTGATCCAAGTCCATTGCATTCACATCATTCATTATGTCAATTAGTTTTGAGTAATAGAATTCACAAGGCATTGATAAATTGTTTAAGTTTTGAATTGAATCAAAGGTTTTTGGAAAAATATGTTTTCTGTCGATTTAATCGATTACATTTACATAATAATCGATTATTTTGTTCTTGGTTCATTCTGGAAATCTTTTCAAGAATAATGTAATTGATTACGTATCGGATTAATCGATTATTTTACCTTAGTTTACTTATGAACTGTCTTGATGAACAGTTTAATCGATTACCAAAGAGCTGTAATCGATTACATAGGCTAAACTGAAAAAATCACCTTCTTGTCTTAATCGATTACCAAGGTTAGTAATCGATTACATCATATGCATGTGCTTAACATGTTTCCTGTCTTAATCGATTACCAAGGTCAGTAATCGATTACATAGTTCAATATGATTTCTGAAGCTTCCTGTCTTAATCGATTACCAGAATCCGTAATCGATTACATAGTGTATTTCAAGTTTATGAAGCTTTCTGTCTTAATCGATTACAAGACGAAATAATTGATTATTCTGTTCGTTGCCCATATCCAGATTTCTGTAGAACACTTTAATCGATTACATGGTTAATTTACTCGATTACTGACAGTTACAAAATTAGTTATAAATAGAACCCTTGGTCAGCTTGTTTAGTAACTTGATCTATTCATATTCTGAGCATACATAAGCTTTCTAAACACATTCTTAGTGAATTTCTAGGTTCTATGAGTTCTTGTCTTCACTAAAACACTTATGGGTTTTTAAGTGATTTTTGAAGCAAGAAGATTCTTTCAAAAGGGTTAAGGAAGGAGATGTTCTGAGTTTGTTTTCATTATTCAACCTGGTACATTCATTCATTTGCATATCATTCATTGGATCATCAGGTGATTTCTTTCCTTAACTCAGTGGTTGTAATTCTTTTCTGAATTTGTATTGAATTGGATATTGTAATTGGGTTTCTTGCTTGTAAACTAGAGATAGGGTTTCTCTAGCGGTTGTGCTGAGTAGTGTTCTCAGTGGGTTTGTCTCTAAGAATCTAATAGTGTTTTAGATTTCTATACTTTATCTAAAGTTGATAAAGGGAGACTTTGTAATTACTTGTAAGAACAAAAAATTGCAATAGTGGAACTCTATTCTAGTGTTGAGTGAAAGAAAACTGGATGTAGCTTCATAGTGTTTGAAGTGAACCAGTATAAATCTTTTGTGTTTTGATTCTAATCCTTTTCTTGATTAAATTCTGTCTATCTTGATTGTGTTTGCTTTGCTTATCAATTCAATTTTGAGCTATTGGATACCTTGGGTTGAGCATTTGATTGAATAAGGATTCTTGGTTTCAAAATTGATAAAGATTCTAAGGGAAACTCTGATTTTGTCTAAGGAAAATTTTAATTTACCAAGCCTAACCAATTCACCCCCCCTCTTGGTTAAGTGTGAAGTGTTCCTAATATTTTACAATAAGTAACTAAAAACATAACATTTCATTAATATTAGGGAGATGATTACAAAATAGAACTAAAAAACAAAAAAAAAAAAAAACAGAGTTCATAAACCAAATAAAACTAAGACTTAAAATTCTTCAGATTCATCCATTCTAAGAGTGGCTTCTATATTATCTAGCCTATCATTGATGTCCCTAAAAGAGCTTTGAGTTTCAGCCCTGAATTCATGATGCATGTTGAGCAGCCAATCCATCTTTGCCAGCATGAGAGACTCAAATTGAGTATAGAGGGGCTGATCAGGTTCCCTTGAGTCTGCAGAAATGTCCTCTTGATCACCAGCATCAGCAAGATCAGGTTGTGGCATTTGAGGAGGCACTTGCTGTTGTTTCCCTGCCATTACCCATCCATCTGGCGTCTTCATTAATCCAAGCTTAGACAAATATTTTTCTTGGATAAGGCTGTTTAAGGAGTTGGTGTTGTCCATCACCTCATTTGTCACATCAATCTTGAAATGATCAATGAATCTGGAAACTAGAATGGGATAAGGAAATCAATAGTTGACAAGCCTTTTGGATTTTAACATAATCTCTTGAAAGATAATTACCCAATTCATGGGTATAGAATGCTTCAGACCATACACAAGTTGTAGGTCTTCATCAATTGTTTGGGCATGGTTTGTTGCCCTTGGAGTGATGACATAGGTAAGGATATAATGGAGGAGCCTATCCTCAGGGGTCATTGGGCCTGTTCCCAACCTATTCCTCAATTGCATGTTGGGGTTAATGAGCATACCTCTATAGGTATCCATCTTACTATAACACTCAGGATTCTCTTCAAATTTTCTCTCCCCCTCACACACTACACCAGCAATAGTTTCCCATAATTCAGGAGTGATTTCCATCTCAACTCCCTTGACAACAAACTTAAGGTTCCCATTCATAGATGCTTTGGCACAGGTATAGAAAATCATTACCAAATCAAGGTAATAAGTAGTACCCTTCATCTCAACAAATGACCTAAGGCCTTGGGCTTCTATGTAGGCATGAAATATAAATCCTTCCTTTATGAACCAGTCAAGGCTAAGATACTTAGGTGAACTAATGGGCTTAGTTGCATTGAACTGTAGATAGTTCATTTTATCAAATTCTTTGTTGAACCAAATGTCCAACCTATTTGGTGGTGGTTGAGGCTGTGGGTTTAAAGAAGACTCCCCTACCTTTCTCTTACCAGTCCTAACACGTTTTGGTGTAGACATGTTGAGTAGAGAGCAAGGACACAAACAAAAGGTTACAGAAACAGTGGGCTAAGACAGAAAGGGAACAAGATAGGATAGAGATATTTGTGCAAAGACAAATATTGATGCAAAGCAAGTATTTATAGACAAAAATCAATCATCAACGTTCAAATTATTCAAAAATATAGTCGTTAGAGACAGTTAATGATGATTAGATACGAAATTGATTGGATTGGGCAGTTACCAAACCCAAAAAAACTGTCAGAATTCAAATAACAGCTTAAATAATTGATAAAAATCTCACATAATCGATTATTTCATACATTTAGCAAACAAAATTAACACAGAGTAATCGATTATCTTGTAAGGTAATCGATTATTCTGTAAGCATTCAGAGGTTGAAGATGATGTGTAATCGATTATATACCTCAGTAATCGATTAAATCAGTCAAGATAGAAATTCAAACAAGTATCAGAGCTCATGTAATCGATTATCCCGACATGTAATCGATTATTCCAGGAAGTTTTAAAATCTGGAATTTAGAAAAATTGAAAGGTAATCGATTACTATTTTTCTGTAATCGATTATTTCAGGAGAACATTGAAATTGAAAAAAACATTTTTGTTCATTGTAATCGATTATCCCGATACGTAATCGATTACTCCAGGAAGAGTAATTTCTCAAAAATAAGAGAATAATCTAATACCACTTAGCTGTAATCAATTACAATAGCTCAAAAATAAAAAATAATATGACTTTTAATGAAAATAATCGATTATCCCGACAAGTAATCGATTATTACAGAGAAAATATCAGATACCAGAGCTTTTTTCGAGTTTGTGACAGCTTTTTGTAATGTTTTTAGCAATGGATTGAATTAAAGCATGAAAAGACATAATCAAACAAGCTAGTTTAAGTTAGATTCATCAAGTATACCTAGCATGTTTCTTAAAGCATAAAATCTATCCCTAGCAAAAGGTTTTGTGAATATGTTAGCCAATTGCTTATTTGTATCAATGAAATCAATCTTAATGTTACCTTTCTGCACATGGTCTCTTATGAAGTGATGTCTAATTTCAATGTGCTTGGTCCTTGAGTGCATGACAGGATTCTTTGAAATATTTATTGCACTTGTGTTGTCACAAAGTAGTGGTATCTCCTTAAGATCAACTCCAAAATCTTGCAATTGTTGTTTAAGCCATAGGCTTTGTGCACAGCAAC
>PYAF01000687.1:563603-580748 GCA_007407185.1 Glycine tomentella | reverse complement strand
ACATATGAAATAAATATCCCAGCGTTACGATTATATTCACGTGCTTATTTGCAATCTAAACGTTATACTCTATGTCTAGCAACGTAACGTAAAGAGTAAATTTATTCATTTCAAACCCTAAGATTACTTCTCAGTCTCACTTCGAGTTTAAGTTCGTGATATTAGTGATCAAGTAATATCAAGCGTTAAGTACGGAATACATTTACCAATAATAAATAGAAAGACTTATACAAAAATAAATATCAAAAGAAATACTGTAAGGTAGAAGATTACATCCAATCCATAAGAAAAACTAACCAAGCATGGAGAGAACCTCCTTAAGAGAAGAATTGATGAAGAGCCCCATCACCGCTTCTTTCCGGCAGAGTCTACACACTAAATCTCATTTCTCTCACTTTCCTAACCTACCTAATACTAATATTTAAGAACCTAAACTAAAGGAAAAGCTTAGAAAAGCTTAGAATAAGAGAGAGAAGAGAGAATTTGGCTTTTGAGGGATGGGATTTTCCTTTGGGGGTGCATGGGTATTTATAGGGGTGGATCTAGACGAGTTTGGTCGCCCAGGCGAGCAATTTAGGCATGATTTGGTCGCCCAGGCGAGCTAATTGCAACTTGCAGCCCACTTGCAGCCCATTTGGCCCACTTGGATGTCTATTTGCAGCCGTCAGCTCGCCCAGGCGACCAAAATGCACTATGTTAGCTCGCTTGGGCGAGCTAAATGCAATCTGGTGGGCTTTTGGGCCTGATTTTGCTTTCTGCACCCCCCGTTTTGCTGTTCTGAGTCATTTTTGGGTCTGATTTGCTTTCTGCACCTCCCAGGTCTGCTATGTAAGCCCTCTTTGCTTGCTTTTTGTTTTTCGAAAGCCTCTGAAGTCCTCGAATGCTAGCAAAATAAAAATAAAACTTGGATGAATCTTTGAGAAACATAATTACTAAGTGTTTAACATAAACTAACTAGATTAGGGCAAATTTTGACAGATATTCTTAATTAAAACACAAGATAAATGCTTTAAATGTAATCCGAATTTCACTAAGATATGGCATTTATCGCAGAGCTTCCAATACCACTGCCTAAGGAAGATCATCCTCACGGGCACTCATCCCTTAGGTCTTAGGTGGATTTCCATGACATCTCCCAAGGAAGATCATCCTCCCAGGCACTTATTCTAAGGGAGTCCACAGGACATATTCTACTGGCCAGAGAATCTCATCTAATCCGATACTATCATAGTATCATCTTAACCTCAATCACAGACCACCACCATGTCTTTATCTCATACTCAGTCATAGAACACTATCACAATGTTCATCCATCAAAAGGGCCCAAGGCCAATCACACATATACCAACATGTGTACCATTCTCACAACACTACCTCAGTGTCTATAATCCATACATTCACCTATAGTTACATCCTAACACCATCCCGGTGTTTAGCTAATCATCATAATCATCAACAAGCCACAATGACTCTTCTTTCAGCAGCATAAATATATATGTATATATATATATATATATATATATATATATCAATAACCATATACAATATCAGGGACATGACATAACAAACCATCACCCACTTGGGTGGCAAACAGAGCAAGGGAATCACTCCCAAGAACGATGAGCTTACCTGGCACGCCGTGCCTTACAGCTTCACTTCTTGAGCGATGGTCTGCGTCCCTGACACTCGCAGTGTCGAGCCCTAACAAGGCATACAAGCGTATATCACAGACCATTCAAGCATATAATCATGCATAAGCTCATCAAGCAGTCCTCACTGCCACAATGAAAGGAACCTCAGTCCTTTCCCATAAGCCCAAGTCATCTAACTTAAGGTTCATCAGGCTCATCCACCACAAGCCTTTCCATAGACCCTTAGTGGTCTATCTCAACTCAACCATGGCCTCAGAGTCCCCACAGACTCAATACAAGCCATCCACAATGAGCTCAAAGCTCTCGCAACCTAATAACTCAGGGTTCCCATAGAGCATGAACGGTCTGTATCACAAGACTCTGTTCATATTGCCTTTCAGGCACATCAAGCCCATCAACAAGGCTCTTGCATGTCTCAATATCATTAAGTGACTCAACCCAAGTCACATATGCATAAATCCTAGAGCCAAGATCAAAGTTCACCAAATCATAAACTACGAGCTAATCCTTCATCCTCTCATCATTCTAAACATGTTTCTCTAAAGGACCCAGAGCTAATTCTAGCTCTATCAACAGTGGGTCACTATTCACCCCACACCCCAACTCTAAAATAAAACGGAGAAACTCGAGTTTCTTACCTTAGAAATGGTGAGGAAGGCCTCTAGACCTCTTCTCTAGGCTCAGGTATCCATGAATCGCCATTATTCCTCGCCTATCTCGAGTTCTTCTAACTTCCCTTTGAGAAAGAGACTTCTCAGCTCATGGGGTTTTAAGAGATTCAGATGAAGGATTTTGGCTCACCAAAGGTTTTCCTCATGATTAAAGGTTATAGGAAGTGATTTAGGTGAACTAAAGCTAAGAAATGAAGCTTGGAGCTTCAACAATGGAGGTAGGGTGTCCAGAGGAAGAAGAAAGAAGGAAATGGCCGGAGTTTTCGTAAAATGGCCTTTATATACTGGACTTGACTGACATGCCGCGCTGATCGCGCCACTCTGGCGCTGATGGCACCAAAATCCAGTGCATCTGGCGCCATTGGCGCCATTTTGGTGCTACCGACGCCAATTTCCAGCATCTGTGGCGCTCCTGGCGCCAACTTCCAGCACCTGTGACGCTCCTGGCGCCAGACTCCATCCGTCGCTAAATTCGTCGCTAATTCTGTCGCTAAATCCGTCACTAAGGCTTTTGCGACAGAATTTTATAAATTTAAATTTCTATTTCTTTTATTTCCTTTTTATAAAAAGCCTAGGTTATTATATCTTGTATTCTTTGTTCTATTTTAGATGAAAGAGACTGGAACCACTCCTACTCCATTGGAGTTGTTCCGTCGCATGCACCAACGTAAGGACAACCCATGGGTGGATAGGAGATCACAACATGTAAGCGTAATGAACTTTCATGTTTATAATCGTGTAATTGTTTGTGTTGTTGTTTTAATTCTATTTTGGTTTGTTATGAAACACTTATTAGGCTTATATTGGTGATGACAAGAGGAATTTACACGCACATTGAAACAATTGACCAAAAGAGCATCGGTACAAGGCAAACCTCCACCAAGTGAGTTAGATGTGTGGTGTGATGTAGCTAGATCAAAGAAAGGAAAAGTTTATGGGTTTGGAATGGAATCTAAAGTAATGGCAACAAGTCCTTGCTATCGTTGCTCATCTTCTTCATCAATGGGGTGGGTAAAAAAACAAGAGTTTAATGAATTGGCAAAAGAGATGGAAGAAGTTAAAAATGAAAGAGATAAGCTTCAAGCCAGAGTTGCAAACACTGAGAGGCTTGTTGAGCCTAACAATGCATTAATACGAGAATCGATTGAAAGCATGAACAGGCCATTTACTGCAAATGACAGTCAAGATGAAGGCAAAGATGACCGTGAATATGAAAGTGACGAGGAGTCACCAAGTGAACCATAGTGACTCAACACTGAATCCATAGACCCTCAACACTGAACCCTAAATCTTAACCGTTCACCCTAAACCCTAAACCCTAAACTAAACTAAACCCTACACCCTAATACCTAACATATTTCTAAAAAACTAAACCATAAACCCTAAAATAGTTATATGTAACAGTCGCTAACAATTTCACATGGCCCTAACAATTTTATAATATAACATATTAACTAATATGCATAATTAATAAATTAACTTACTTGTTGGTAGAGCTTCGCTGTAGAGATAAGTCACTCACAAACCTAGACTTCAGAAACTTTTAGAGAGAAGGCGAGACAGTAAAAGTGATGAAAAAGTAAAAAATTCTAGTGTATAAAAGAGGGAGACAAGCCCAAAATGGGCGTGATTGGTCACAACCAGATTAGGCGTGACACCCTATAGTCACGCCTAATCTGGGCGTGTCTCACTGCCCTAGAAATGTAAAATGTTTCAAAATAACCCCAAATTCATAATTTTTATTTAAAAAGTATTATTTGGGCTCTTTTGCCATGATTTTCATAATCTCCGACTTTGGGTCCTTCATATTTCTCTTATTTTTTAACAGATAAAACCTTAAGTGGATCAATTGCTTATGACCTGATTTCAACAGAGGTATATTATCACAAGAAGAAAAAATTATTATTGAACTTCACTTATTTCTTTCTCTTATTTTTGTTGCACATCCATTATGTCATTAATAAACTATACTATATCATGCAATTTTTTAAATATTTTTCCAATCAAGATGATATGTTGTTTTAACTACCTTTTTAAGAGTTACGTGTATTCAAATATTTTCCTTATTATTTTCTCTCTTTTCTCAACTCTGAAATGTTCTTCTTCTCTGATGTTCTCTGTCTTCTTACCATTTTTCTCTCTTCTCTTACCTTCTTCATTCACTCAATTTATTTTCCCTCTCTTCTAAATATAAGCCAGTGAAATATCTTTTTATTTCTCCATTAACCATTCAACATCGCAACCCTCGCTGAAGATGTCTTTGCCACCCACTTTGACTACAACTTCTTCATAATTTTTTCATGATTTATAGTGATCTGTAGCAACAAAGGTGAACACTTTTCTTAGTTTCTATTATCTTGGTTGATTTTGGTTTGACCTAATTACTTTCTTTGGTTTTTATCCTTCATCAAAATTTCTTTAATATTATGAATATGGACTAAATTTGTTAAAAAAGGTTTATTTGATATGGCCTATGGGTTAAAGTATTTTGTAGAAAAAGATAATAAATGGGCTTTATAAGGATAGATGCGAATTGGAGTATTTTTTAAATATTTATTTGATTTTGTTCCAGATTATTTTTTGGTTGCAAATTATGTGTTTGATCAAATGTCAAAATGACATTTTTGGATATGTTTCTTTATTTCTCATTTTACTTCTGAGTTTATGACACTTTTGAGATGACCTTTCATAGGGAACACTTCAGTTGATTTTGTCAGTTTGGTATTGTCTTATAGAGTAGGAATTTTTCACATACAATCTTTGGTTGTTGTTGCTTATCTTTTGTTAATATTACTCCTATTTATAATCAATAGTTCAATTATATTTGTTTCAAAAAAGTTAGTAAATGGAAACTGATGTTTATTGTAGAAATTTAGGTGACGAATAAAGGATCAATGGAATGTTCAATTGTGAAATTTGATGCAGGACCTCTATAAAAGTTAGCATTGACACAAACAAAAGTGAATAAAAGTAATCTAGTTTATGAATAAGTAGAAGATGAAGGTTCGGAGTGGAGAAAAGATGCAGGACAAATGAAGAGAAATGAAGGTATTACTTGGGTAAATTGAAAGAGAAGACCTAAACAAGTGGGAAGTTTACTAGCAGAGCATTAATTTTGTATAAAGTTTTGAGTTGTTTTCTTTAATTTTAGTTCATAACTGAAAGTTGCTTGCTACATATTACAATTCTTGCTTAGATTGAAAATTAGTATTTTTGTTCCAAGTTAATTTTTTTTTATTTTTTCTATCAATCTTATATCTTTATCTTATAGTGATTATATGAATTGAAATTCTAACAGGTTCTCAATCAGCCATACATTAGTCATATTCAACTCAAATTATTAAAGTTTTCAATCTTTTTGAAATTGTCGTGACCCATCAGTTACATTTATAGACAATATTCTATTTCTTGGCTGAAATTTTGTAAGATATTAACAAAATTGTTAAGGACTACTACATTACAAATTGATCATTAGGTGCCTATAATTATATTACACTATATCTATATACCTATTGTTATTAAATAATCTTTCTTTATTACACATGCAAAAGGAATGCTAACAGACGCAATCCAAGACAAAAGATACACACAAATAAGTATTAGAATTTTCATTTGTGTGTTTACTTATAATTGTCATATCTTTACATTACACACAACAAAAATAATTTATTATTCCTATTATAAATTCACCATTTTCTTTTTTTCTAAAATATTTATATGTTTACTTATTATAAAAAATACTTTTCCAATTTGAAGCGGAGCGAAGCGCAGCAAATCGATATATCCCGTGCGAACGCACGGATACCAACTAGTATACCTATATAATAAGAGACTACCAACACAATTACCAAATTGGACATTATATATAATTGACACTTGGCAAAAAATAGGGGCAAAATGGTAATTGGACTAAAATTTGCTAATTGCACTCCCTTTTTAATAAGTGCAATCCAATATTCCCAAATTAAAACTTTCTAATTGCACAACTTTTTCATAAGTGTACTCCAATATTTCCAAATTAAAACTTGCTAATTGCACCCTTTTTGATAAGTAAATTAATATTTTCTTTTAAATCTTAAATACTCATTATATCATTTCTTTCATCCCTTTCACACGTTATCTCTTTAACGTGTAGCTAGTCGTACTAGCCAATTACAAAAATACAAAATCTCAATATTATTTTAATTTTTCCTTTCGAAAAGACTCTAACCACTGGTGATATAGTAATTTCTCTCTTATTTACTTAACAACTGTCTAGAAAAGTGCAGTGATTTCCTTTCATTTTATGTTATAATTTTCATAATCTTCTACTTTGGGTCCTTCATATTTCTCAATATTGTTGGTTCTCATTTCAATTGACTTAGTATAATTATTGACTGGTTTGCACAGGCGTAACAAGAGACGGAGTCTTAAGTGAATCCATTGTTTAAGGCCTGATTTCAACAGAGGTGTAGTAAGAAGAAATTATTATTGAACTCCACTTCTTTCTTTCTCTTATTAATTTACTTGACAATTGTCTAGAGTGTAGTGATCTCCTTTCATTTTATGTTATGATTTCCACAATTTTCTCCTTTGGGCCCTTCATATTTCTCAATGTTGTTGGTTCTCACCTCAATTGGCTGAGTCTAATTATTGGCAGGTTTGCACAGGCATGACAAAAGATAAAACCTTAAGTGGATCAATTGTTTATAGCCTGATTTCATATATTATCACAAGAAGAAAAAATTATTATTGAACTTTACTTATTTCTTTCTCTTATTTTTGCTGCACATCCCTTTTGTGATTAATTAACTATACTAGATCTTGCAATTTTTTAAATATCTTTCTAGTCTAAATGATATGTTGTCTTAACTACCTTTTTAAGAGTTATGTGTGTTCAAATATCTTCCTTATCATCTTCTCTCTTTTCTCAACTCTGAAACGTTCTTCTTCTCTGATGTTTTATGTCTTCTCGCCATTTTTCTCTCTTCTCTTACTTCTTCATTCACTCAATTTATTTTTCTCTCTTTTCTAAAAATAAACTAGTGAAGTATCTTTTTATTTCTCTATTAACCATTCAATATCACACTCGCTGAAGATGCCTTTGCCAGCCACTGTGACTACAACTTCTTCATATTTTTTTTCATGATTTATAGTGATTTGTAGCAACAAAGGTGAACAATTTTCTTTGTTTCTATTTTTTTGGTTGATTTTGGTTTAACCTAATTACTTTCTTTGGTTTTTCTCCTTCATCAAAATTTCTTTAATATTGTGAATATGGACTAAATTTGTTAGAAAGGTTTATTTGATATGGCCTATGAGTTAAAGTATTTTGTGAAAAAAGATATTAAACGGGTCTGTATAAGAATAGATGAGAATTGGAGAATTTTTTAAATATTTATTTGATTTTGTTCTAAACCGATTTATTGGTTACAAATTATGTGTTTGATCAAAAGTCAAAATGACATTTTTGGATATGTTTCCTTATTTTTCATTTTACTCCTAAATTTATGACACTTTTGAAACGAATTTTCACATGGGAACTTTTCAGTTGATTTCGTCAGTTTGGTATTATCTTATAGAGTAGGAATTTTCACATACAATCTTTGGTTGTTGTTGCTTATCTTTTGTTAATATTACTCCTATTTGTAATCAATAGTTCAATTATATTTGTTTAAAAAATGTTAGTAAATGGAAACTGATGTTTATTGCAGAAATTTAGGTGACGGGTAAAGGATCAATGGGATGTTCAATTGTGAAATTTGATGCAGGATCTCTATAAAAGTGAGCATTGACACAAGCAAAAGTAAATAAAAGTAATCCAGTTGATGATTAAGTAGAAGATGAAGGTTCAGAGTGGAGAAAAGATGCAGGATAAATGGAGAGAAATGAAGGTATTACTTGGGTAAATTGAAAGAGAAGACCTAAACAAGTGGGAAGTTTACTAGCAGAGCATTAATTTTGTATAAAGTTTTGAGTTGTTTTCTTTAATTTAAGTTCATAACTGAAAGTTGCTTGCTACATATTACAATTCTTGCTTAGATTGAAAATTAGTATTTTTGTTCCAAGCTAATTTTTTCATGTTTTCTATCCATCCTATATCTTTATCTTATAGTGATTATATGCATTGAAATTCTAACAGGTTCTTAATCAGCCATACATTAGTTATATTTCACTCATAATATTTAAGTTTTCAATAGGGTCAATTTTGTAAGATATTAACAAAATTGTTAAGGAGTACTACATTACAAATTCATCGTCAGGTGCCTATAATTATATTACACTACATCTATATACCTATTGTTATTAAATAATATTTCTTTATTACACATGCAAAAGGAATGCTAGCAGACGCAATCGAAGTCAAAAGATACACATAAATAAGTATTAGAATTTCCATTTGTGTGTTTACTTATAGTTGTCATATCTTTATATTACACACAACAAACATAATTTCTTATTTCTATTATAAATTCATCATTTTTTTCATTTCTAAAATATTTATATGTTTGTTTATTATTGAAATAGTTTTCCAATTTGAAGAAGAGCAAAGCGCAACAAATCAATACATCTCATGCGAACGCACGGATTACTGACTAGTATTTATTTTAAATATGACAGAGGAGTAAAATTTGCAACATTTTAGAAAGTATGAGAAAATACGCAAAAAAAAAAGTTGAAAACAAAATTCACAAGAAAATGATAGGTTATTTGGAACAAAATTTACAATTAAACCTAAATATTTAGATAAAATGAGATACTTATTATTTAAATTAAAGTAAATATATTCAGATAAAATCTCTATCTAAATCATAAAATAAATTATTTAAAATGTGAGCTTAACTAAATTCTAAGATATTTACTCTTCGATAATTGAACTACCTGTTTGGATGTTAGCTTCTCTAAAAGCACTTCTAGAAGAGAAAAGTAAGGAGAAATAAATGAAATGAGCTTTTCCATAAGTAAAAATAAGCTCTTCATTAGTTAATTTGTAGATGTCATCACATCTTTTAGAGAAGCTACATTGGTGAGCTTCTACAAATTAACTAATGGAGAGCTTATTTTTACTTATCGAGAAGTTCATTTCATCTTTTTGCTCTTATTTTCTTCTTCTAGAAGTACTTCTAGAGAAGCTTACCCAAACAGGCTTAATATAGAAAATCTACTAAGCTTTGCCTTCAATATATATTTGCTAGAAATTATAAGAGAGTATTGGCTCTAGCATGTAAATAGGTTCATACATTGACACACAAATTTAACATATTGGGATGCTGACTCAAAGTCAGATTCTATTTAACTACCATAATTTTTTTTCATACCAAAATTCACCTAAAACAAAATTTATAAAGGTAAAATTTAATTTTTCATTTATTTTAAAAATGAGTATTTAATGAGTATTTACTAAGGATTTATCATCTAAATATTTTTATCACAAAAACTCACTATGACATTTCTCTCTCCAATTTTTAAGATTTTTTTAGAATAAAATTATAAATTGAAAAGATCACCAAAATAATCATATCAACTCTTTAGGTCTATATATATTATATTATATTAAAAACCTGAGCCTTAACTATTGAACAAAATCATTTTAAATGTTTTCCAATTAAGCTACTAATTTTACTTTTTGTTTTTTATTACTCTATTCTAATTCGTCCCCAAAATTATTAACCTTAATGAATTTAAACAAAAATTAAATTTTGGTAACTATCAAAAATTGAAAATATCTATTTATAAAGGTAAATAAAATCCAGTTCATTTCAATTTAAAAGATTCAAAATAAAATGAAATGCAAATTTAGTTAATAATACACCCGTATTTATTTTACTCTTGATACATCCAAATTTTGTTAACGCGGCTATTCTAACTTACTCAAACTCTTTTAATAAGTACTTATAAATTAAATCTTCATTATATCTTTACGTAACTAACTAACTGTCAATTTGGCGGCAATTTTTAAAAAATGGGTGCTATCTATTTCTCTCTATCTAAATCCTAAATTATAATTTTAAAAAAATAAAAAATAAAACGAAACACAAATATAGTTAATAATATATCTGTATTGATTTACTCTTGATATAATATATACATCATTTTTTTGAGTCTGGTCATTATAATACAACTATTATTATATTTCTCTTTTTCAAACGCATCCATTTTGATTCTAATTAAGTCTCTCCGTGTTAATTAGTAATTAGAAAAGGGCTCTCTCCATGTTCTCGGGCAAGTCTAACGAAGGCAAAATCAAATCTTTGGCAGCTATACCTTAACGATTACAAGGCACACAATCAATATTTAACTAACTGTCAATTTGGCGGCAATTTTGAAAAAAGTCGGTGTTACATTTTCTCTCTCAATATAATTGGAAAAAGAACTAATTCAGTAATGGAAATCCAAAAAGCCACAAAGGAAAAAGAAAGAAAATAATGTATGAGGAAACTCACCAAGAAAACAAGAACGCCATTGAGTTCCTTGATGGAACACACTTTCTATTATGACGAGGAAGATGAGCAGTGGCTTAAGGACAAAGAATATTGTTGGATATAGGGAGAGCTGGAAGAAGATCAAGGCAAGGATAAAGATGTTGCTTTAGAGTTTTAGCTTTTTACATGTCAATCAAATTGAAGGCATTTGTAATATTGCCTAAGTAGTTCAAGAAGCTTGACTTGTGATCCTTGCACTGCATAAGCATATTCATATACATATACATGCATTCATGATTGAAGAAAAAAAATTCAAGATTACATGGTTGCATTTGAAAAGGAATTCTCATGGCTTTGGTTTTAAAAAATCAAAATGTGCACTGCCTTAATCAATTACAGGCAATAAGTAATCTATTATCTACTTGTATTATTTCTGGAATTGATTAAGTCAGTGCACATTTTGATTTTTTAATCGATTACATAGCGTATTTTACAAAACATAGCATGATTGCTTTAATCGATTATAATAGATTATCAAGGCTTAATACAAAACATTGCATGGCTACCTTAATCGATTATCACTCATCTGTAATCAATTACAGAGGCTTATTACATAACTGAGACATACTGGTTTAATCGATTACGTCACAGTTTAATCGATTACATTGTTCATAAAAGTTTTCCATATTGTCTCAAGAACATTTTAATCGATTACTTGCTATATTAATCGATTACTTTATGAAAAATAATTGATTACACTTACGTATTAATCAATTACAATATGTTAAATCTGTTTTCTATTTAAAGTTTTTGGATCTGTACTTTTAGATACAACATACAATCTGAATTTACGAATTACTCAATACTTTCTAAGCTTTCAAAGGTCCAAGAAACAGATTTTCTGAGTGATACATTTCTTGTTTGAGATCAAAAGATTACATGCTTCATTAATGATGATGTGGTAAGACAAGATTCTTCAAAAGAACTTCAAGAGAGTTGATTTTCTGTTCATCAGCATTCATGCAACCTGGAATTGATTGGTAACATTCATTCATTCAATTCATTCACTGAGGATCACAAGTTGTATCACTCTTGAACTTTTATAGTAAATTGTTTTGTCTGTTTTAAGTTTGTGTAAGGCTAAGATCAAAATAGTTTTCTTTCAAGCTTTCTAGAGTAGTGTTCTCTAGGGGTAAAGATCTGAGTAGAGTTCTCTGGTTCTTTGTGATTTGATTTCTAATAGGGTGTTAGAATTCTGATTCTTTATCTATGGTGGATAAGGATAATCACTTGTAATAGCTTGTAAAAGAACAAATTTGATTTAGTAGAACTCTAATCTAGTTTGATTAGAAGAACTGGATGTAGCTTCTCTTGAGAAGTGAACCAGTTGAAAATAAAGGGAATACTCACAATAACCAAAAGAGGGTGAATTGGTTAAACCTTGGTATTTTAAAATTAATTCAAATCAAAGTTACAGGATCTTTATCAATTTCAAAACCAAGAAATCTTTTTACTCAATCAAATAGCTCATCCCCTTGGAATCAAATTGCTTAGAACAGAACTTGTTGAACAATTGATATGAAACAAAGAATCAATGAACAAACAAAGTTTTAGAGATACAGAAACAACACACAAGGAAATTTATACTGGTTCACTTCACAATTGAAGCTACATCCAATTTTTTCTAATCAACACTAGATTAGAGTTCTGTTAAATTGAGGGGGAGCTGCTTGAAACACAAAGGATAAATTGATTCAAGAAGGAAGGTTTTGAATGTAACACCCCGTAGGCCTCCGGTGTATTAACATTTTCAATATCAGAATCGCGCTTAAAACTTTATTTTAAAACTGGCGGAAGCGAAATCGAACCGTATGTCTTGATTACATTATGTATGGAATATAAAAACACATCACACACACAATCAACATACAACATATACAAGCCCCTGCTGATCCAGTACAACATAAGCATAGGCAGATAACCAAGAATTCATAACAGTTACAATCAGGAGGAAACATCAATAACATAACATAGTTGGTTATGTACATATATACATCAGTATCAAGACCACACCCGTGGTTATACAAAAGAATGAGCCAACACTGGCCTTAGCCTCAAAGACCACTTCCTCACGTGAGGGTATACATAATCTATACAAGCATATATGTGTGCATACACACATCTTCCCTCTGCAGGGTACAAACAAAAATCATATCAACATGAGCTAGTCAGCTCTGCTCCTGCTGCCACACGGCCAAACAGATCCTATCTCTACTAGGGCCTCCCGCCCTAAGACCATTCCTCTCTGTTAGAAGTGTCACCTGTAACAACATAAACCCCACACGGGGTGAGATATACATCTCAGTAAGCTCAGGGTCCTTGGAGGCATCTCCTCCACCCTGGCTCACTTTCCATGACACACACATAGGGCATCACAATCACACTGGCCTCCCAGCCCTCATAATAATACAAGCAAGCCATCTTGCTCTATATACGGTGGATCACATCAACACCAACCTCCGTGTGAGACCGGAACTCACACCCGTGCCATCCCGGCGCCACTCGTGCCAACATCCAGTGGCATGGCGCCATCCGTGCAACACCTCTGCACTGGTTTCTGCAGAAGAAATTCTGCAGAAAACCAGGGTTATCGGCGCCGATGCTCGCGCCGTCTGCGCCAGGACTCAGGGTTATTATATTCAACCCGCCTTTTAGGAATTTTGTCCGCAAAATTCAGGACCATACCTATCAAACAACCCGGGATAAAGCTGCAACAGCTCCTGCTCCCACTCCCATGTCGCTTCCTCAGGTGTCCTGCCTTCCCATTGCACCTTGACTATGGGAATAGTCTTGCTCCGGATGCGCTTTTCCATCCTATCTAGAATTCTCATAGGTCGTGTAGGATTGGTCAGATTCTCTCTAATCTGAACGGGGTCGGGCTCTACCACGTGTGACGGATCTGCTACATATTTTGTCAACTGAGACACGTGGAAAACATCATGCAGCCCTGCTAGCTGTGGAGGTAAAGCTAGCCAATAAGCCACTGGCCCTACTCTCTGAAGAACTTAATAGGGACCAATGACCTAGGACTTAGCTTCCTAACACCCAAAGCTCGTCCTACACCTGTGACCGAAGATAGTCTTAGAAACACATGATCACCTTCATCAAACTGCAGGGGTCTGTGTTTATGATCATAATAGCTCTTCTGCCGACTCTGAGCTCTCATTAACTTGTCTCTGATTATCTTGATCTGCTCAGAAGTCTCTTGAACCACCTCGGGTCCAAGAAGCTGCCTCTCCCCTACCTCTGTCCAACAAACTGGAGTTCTGCACCGCCGGCCATACAAAGCCTCATAGGGTGCCATGCCCAGACTGGCATGAAAACTGTTATTATATGCGAACTCCACTAGAGGTAGGTATCTATCCCAGCTGGTACCTTGCTCCAAGGCACAAGCTCTTAACATATCCTCCATAGTCTGGATGGTCCTCTCTGTCTGACCATCTATCTGAGGATGGTAGGCTGTACTAAGCCTCAGCTGGGTCCCAAAAACATCTTGAAGAGCACCCCAAAACCTAGAGGTGAACTTCGGATCTCTATCACTGATAATACTATCTGGGACACCATGCAACCTCACAATCTCCCTGACATACAGCTAGGCCAACCTCTCTGCAGTGTAGTCAGATCACACAGGTAAGAAATGAGCAGACTTGGTCAGCCTATCCACAATCACCTAGATGGAATCACATCTAGTCTGAGTCCTCGGTAACCTCACTACGAAATCCACGGAAATGTTGTCCCATTTCCATTCAGGGATTTACAAAGGCTGTAGCAGACCAGTCGGTTTCTGATGCTCAATCTTTACCTTCTGACACACCAGACACTTAGCCACATGCTCAGCTATATCTCTCTTCATCCCTGGCCACCATAAATTCCTCTTCAGATTATGATACATCTTAGTGGCTCCCGTATGAATGCTAAACTGGCCCTTGTGAGCCTCAAATAGGACGACGTCTACCAACTCGCCCTTAGGCACCACAATGCGACCTTGGTACAACACCAAGTTGTGATCCTCCTAGGAGACATCCTACTGGCCAACCATGGCCCTCACAGCCTCATCCTGCTTCTGGGTTTCTCGGATTCTCCGGATCAACTCATTATCCACTTTGGTCTTTCTCAACTCAAGACCATGAGCACCATCTGTAACCGTTAGGTGCATATCTCTGAAATGTTCAACCAACTTGCAATCAGAGATCATCATGCAGGTGGCACTCACATGCTTTCTGCTCAAGGCATCAGCAACAACATTCGCCTTGTCGGGATGGAATCCCAACTCAAAATCATAATCTTTAAGGAACTCCATCCACGGTCTCTGTCTCATATTCAACTCTTTCTGATCAAAGAGATATTTGAGACTCTTGTGGTCACTGAACACCACCAACTTAGCACCATACAGATAGTGCCTCCAAATCTTTAGAGCAAACACCACAGCTGCCAGCTCTAAATCATGTGTAGGATAAGACTCTTCATGAGGTTTCAATTGCCTGGAAGCATAGGCAACCATCTTCTTATCCTATATCAGCACACATCCAAGCCCTCGCTTGGAAGCATCACAAAATACCTCAAAGCATCCTTCAGGGTCAGGAAGGGTCAACACTGGAGCTGTGGTCAACCGTTCCTTTAACTCCTAGAAACACTGCTCGCACTCATGGTCCAAACAAACGGAACCCCCTTCCTAGTGAGTCGAGTCAAAGGTATCATCAACTGTGAAAACCCTTGAATAAACCTCCGGTAATAACCGGCCAATCCCAGGAAACTCCAGATCTCAGATACGTCCTTGGGTCTCTCCCAAGACATCACTGCTTCAATCTTACTGGGATCAACTGATACCCCAGCTGCTGAGATCACATGGCCAAGGAATTTCACCTCAGTTAGCCAAAACTCACACTTTGCCAACTTGGCATATAACTGTTTGTCCCTCAAAATCTGAAGAATAATCCTGAGATGCTCGGCATGCTCCTTCTCCGTCCGGGAGTAGATCAGTATGTCATCAATGAACACCACAACAAACTGATCCAAGAAAGGTCTGAATACCTTGTTCATATAATCCATGAACACTGCAGGGGTGTTCGTCAGACCAAAGGGAATGACCTGATACTCAAAGTGACCATACCTAGATCGGAAGGCTGTCTTTGGTATGTTTGCAGGCTTGATCCGAATCTGGTGAGATCCAGAAACAACAGTAGGGCGACCAATGCCCAGCCTGATCCAGTGGCGGCTGCACTGGCAGCCATGCAGCATGAGATAGCTGCAAATAGGCAGATTCAGGAGGATATGTAGCGTGAGATGGCTGCTAATAGAGAGATGAATGAGGCCTTGATGAAGGCTAACCAAGAGTTGCTAGAGGAGGTGAAGATTCTGAGGAGAGATGACAGAGTATCCTCCACACCTCCTACTCATAAGGGCGCGGAAGTTACCATCAGGTTGGTGGGAGCCCCTGAGAGGGGACCAGGTGTCCCATACTGAGGCTGATAGTGACGTTGCAGCCAGAGGGAAAATGCTTATTACTTTTCGTAAGCATGACCCTCCAGTCTTCTGGGTGGATATGATCCTGTTGCCGCAGCTAGTTGGTTACAGGCTTTGGAGAAGATATTTACGGTGATGGAGTGTCCAGATCACCAGAGGTTGCTGTATGCGACCTATATGCTACAGGGTGATGCCCATGAGTAGTGGACGACCACAACCCAGTTGTTGAGAGGCCATGGAGAGGTTATCACCTGGCAGACGTTTGAGGCCTGCTTCTTGGACAGATACTTTCCTAGGGATGCCAGAGAGCAGAAGCAGGCAGAGTTTGACAGTCTCGTCCAAGGAATCATGACGGTGGATGAGTATTTAGCCAAGTTTAATGAGCTGGCCAAATATGCTCACTTCAGGAGATCCTTGCCTGAAGCTAATATCCTTGCTGCTAAGTTCCAGAGGGGACTTAGAGAGAGCATAGAAGAACGGGTTGCCGGTAGCGGATCCCGTGATATGGATACCTTGGTAAGGCAGTGTCACCAAGTTGAGGACATGCTTCGCAGACATAGAGGCAGTCAGCTTACTCCCTCAGGCAGACAGGAGCGGAGAAGGCCTAGCAGTTCTGGCCCACCCGGTAAGGGTAAGGGCTTACGAGGGCGAGGAGTGATCGCCGGTGCAGTGAGGCACGGACAAGGAGCGGCTCCTGGCAGGCTTCCAGCGAGAGGGGTACATGAATGAATCGAATACACACCCAAACGAGAGGGATCCAGAGGCTGTGCAGGTATGGGACTGTACAGTTGAGGATAACTTAAAGGATTTAATAGGTACTACCTATACCAACAAGGTGCATCTACTTTTCGGTAGCCCATAACATAAGAACTCCACAGTTAAGCGTGCTTGACTTGG
>PYAF01000687.1:549827-561288 GCA_007407185.1 Glycine tomentella | reverse complement strand
GAGAGGGGTACATGAATGAATCGAATGCACACCCGAACGAGAGGGATCCAGAGGCTGTGCAGGTATGGGACTGTATAGTTGAGGATAACTTAAAGGATTTAATAGGTACTACCTATACCAACAAGGTGCATCTACTTTTCGATAGCCCATAACATAAGAACTCCACAGTTAAGCGTGCTTGACTTGGAGCAATCTTGGGATGAGTGACCTCCTGGGAAGTTTCTTAGGAAGTGTGTGAGTGAGGACAAAGCACACTGAAAAGTCTTGTGTTGGTATGTAGGGATAGTCGTTGATCCTGCAAGTGGCTGGGCGTTACAAGTGGTATCAGAGCAGGGCCTCTCTACCAGTACGGTGTGGTTCGAGGACGAACCAGGCGGAAGCTGGTGGGCATGTAACATCCCGGGCACTGACAAGGGCGGGGAGTGATCGTCGGTGCAGTGAGGCACGGACAAGGAGCGGCTCCTGGCAGGCTTCCAGCGAGATGGGTACATGAATGAATCGAATGCACACCCGAACGAGAGGGATCCAGAGGCTGTGCGGGTATGGGACTGTATAGTTGAGGATAACTTAAAGGATTTAATAGGTACTACCTATACCAACAAGGTGCATCTACTTTTCGGTAGCCCATAACATAAGAACTTCACAGTTAAGCGTGCTTGACTTGGAGCAATCTTGGGATGGGTGACCTCCTGGGAAGTTTCTTAGGAAGTGTGTGAGTGAGGACAAAGCACACTGAAAAGTCTTGTGTTGGTATGTAGGGATAGTCGTTGATCCTGCAAGTGGCTGGGCGTTACAAGTGGTATCAGAGCAGGGCCTCTCTACCAGTACGGTGTGGTTCGAGGATGAACCAGGCGGAAGCTGGTGGGCATGTAACATCCCGGGCACTGACAAGGGCGGGGAGTGATCGTCGGTGCAGTGAGGCACGGACAAGGAGCGGCTCCTGGCAGGCTTCCAGCGAGATGGGTACATGAATGAATCGAATGCACACCCGAACGAGAGGGATCCAGAGGCTGTGCAGGTATGGGACTATACAGTTGAGGATAACTTAAAGGATTTAATAGGCACTACCTATACCAACAAGGTGCATCTACTTTTCGGTAGCCCATAACATAAGAACTCCACAGTTAAGCGTGCTTGACTTGGAGCAATCTTGGGATGGGTGACCTCCTAGGAAGTTTCTCAGGAAGTGTGTGAGTGAGGACAAAGCACACTGAAAAGTCTTGTGTTGGTATGTAGGGACAGTCGTTGATCCTGCAAGTGGCTGGGCGTTACAAGAATATAATAACCCTGAGTCCTGGCGCGGACAGTGCGAGCATTGGCGCCGATAGCCCTAGTTTTATGCAGAATTTCTTCTGCAGAAACCAGTGGAGAGGTGTGGCACGGATGGTGCCAGTGTGGCGCTATCAGTGCCATGCCACTGGATGTTGGCGCCAGGATGGCAAGGGTGTGAGTTCCGGTCTCACACTGAGGTTGGTGTTGATGTGATCCACCGTACATAGAGCAAGATGGCTTGCTTGTATTATTATGAGGGCCGAGAGGCCAGTGTGATTGTGATGCCCTATGTGTGTGTCATGGAAAGTGAGCCAGGGTGGAGGAGATGCCTCCAAGGACCCTGAGCTTACTGAGATGTATATCTCACCCCGTGTGGGGTTTATGTTGTTATAGGTGACGCTTCTAGCAGAGAGGAGTGGTCTCAGGGCGGGAGGCCCCAATAGAGATAGGATCTATTGGCCGTGTGGCAGCAGGAGCAGAGCTGACTAGCTCATGTTGATATGATGTTTGTTTGTACCCTGCAAAGGGAAGATGTGTGTATGCACACATATATGCTTGTATAGATTTTGTATACCCTCACGTGAGGAAGTGGTCTTTGAGGCCAAGGCCAGTGTGGGCTCATTCTTTTGTATAACCACGGATGTGGTCTTGATACTGATATATATATATGTACATAACCAGCTATGTTTTGTTATTGATGTTTCCTCCTGATTTTAGCTGTTATGAATTCTTGGTTATCTGCCTATGCTTATGTTGTACTGGATCAGCAGGGGCTTGTATATGTTGTATGTTGATTGTGTGTGTGATGTGTTTTTATATTCCATACATAATGTAATCAAGAAATACGGTTCGATTTCGCTTCCGCCAGTTTTAAAATAAAGTTTTAAGCGCGATTCTGATATTGAAAATGTTAATACATCGGAGGCCTACAGGGTGTTTCATTGAACTTTCAACATGCCATGAAGCCTTGAAGATTAATTTGTGATTGAATGTAAAAGGAAGAAAGCATTTCTTGTGATCCAAGTGCATTGCATTCATATCATTCATTGAATCTATGTGGTTAGGAAAAAGAGTTCACAAGGTTTTGATAAAACTGCTTAATTTTTTAAAATAAATCAAAAGGTTTTTGGAAAAATAAGTTCTTACTGGTTTAATCGATTATTTTGAGAAAAGAATCGATTATTTTGTTCTTTGTATTTTCTGGAAAACCTTTCAAGAACAATGTAATCGATTACGTATCGGGTTAATCGATTATTTTAACTTGGTTCATTTTTTAAACTGCCTTGATGAACATTGTAATCGATTATCACAGAGCAGTAATCAATTACCTTAGCCAAAACTGAAAAGTCTCTTTCTGTCTTAATCGATTACCCAAGGTAGTAATCGATTACATCATATGATATGCTTACATGTTTATCTGTCATAATCGATTACCAAAATACGTAATCGATTACCCAATACATCTTTTGGCTTAGAAGCTTTCTGGCTTAATCGATTACCAGAAATTGTAATCGATTATATAGTTCAAGCTCGTTTTATACACATTCCTGGTTTAATCGATTACCAAAGGATGTAATCGATTATATAGTGTTTTCATTATTGAATGTCCTTCTGGTGTAATCGATTACCGATCGTAATAATCGATTATTTTGATTGTAAACCATACCCAGAAATCTGATGAACATATTAATCGATTACAGTCTTGATTTAATCGATTATATAAGTAAAATAATCGATTACAGGAGCGTATTTAATCGATTACCAACGGTTATAAAAGTTTGTTATAAATAGAACCTTTGCTCAGCTGTTTTTCTAACTTGACCAACTTGTATTTCTGAGCATTCAAAGGCTTTCCAAATATTCTTTAGTGATTCTCTGGGTTCTTATAGTTCTTGGTTTGACAATACATTCATGAGTTGATAATTGATGTAAAAAGCAAGAAGTGTCTTTTCAAAGTTTTAAGGAAGCATTGTTCTGAATCTGTTTTCAACATTCAACCTGATTTAATCATTCATATGTACATCATTCATTGGATCATCAGGTGACTTCTTTCCTTAAACTTTGAAGTTGTATCTCTGTTATTCAAATTCTGTAAAAATTGGCTTATTGTAAATGGGTTTCTTACATGATAAATAGAGATAGGGTTTCTCTAGGGGTTGCTGAGTAGTGTTCTCAGTGGGGTTGGTCTCTAAGGATCTAATAGGATTTTAGATCTCTGAACTTTATCTAGGGTTGATAAAGAGAGGCTTGTAATATCTTGTAAGAATATTATTTGCAATAGTAGAACTCCATTCTAGTGTTGAGTGGAAGAACTGGATGTAGCTTTATAGTATTTAAAGTGAACCAGTATAAAATTGTGGGTGATCTTTATTCTATTCTCTTCATCTCCTAATTGCTTTGGTTTGTGAATCAAGTTATTTGTACAGAAAAGATTTCAATTGTCTATTGATTTTCTTGACAGAGGAATTTGATTGAATATAAGATTCTTGGTTTCAAAACAATTTTCAAAGTGATAAAGATCCTGTGGAAACTTTGATTACAAAATTTTAAAATACGAAGGTTCAACCAATTCACCCCCCTCTTGGTTGTATTGAAGTATTCCTATTATTTTCAAGTTCCACTATTATAAATCTTGTTTTTACAAGCTTATTACAAGACTTCCCCTTTATCAACCCTAGATAAAGAATAGAAAACTAAAACCCTATTAGAATTCTAAGGAGCAAGAACCAGAGAACACTACTCTGTTCTTTAATCTAGAGAACCCTTCTCTAGAACCAAGCAAGAAGAACCCACTTACAATAACAACTACAACAGAAATTCAGAATACGAATTTACACTCAAAGATTAAGGAGAAATACAACCTGATGATCCAGTGAATGTAATGCACATGAGTTACCAAATTCAGGTTGAATAGCAAAATGAATCAGCACATGTTTTCCTTATCTTTGAAAAGTTTCTTGCTAAAGATTCACTCAATAACCCATGAATGATTTAAAAGTAGCAAGAAGTAATTGAACTCAGAAAATCACTTTGAGAGATAATAGAAAGCTTGTGTATACTCAGAATTTCAAATGGTAATCGAAAATAACTTTGTCCATTTGATTAAAATACTTCTGCAATCGATTAATCTGTTCATGAAGTTTTCTGGGTTTAAGCAATGAGCAAAATAATCGATTATCCTGATCTATAATCGATTAAGCCAGGAAGTACATTTTTCACAAAATGAATTGTGTAATCGATTACAAGGTTTGGTAATCGACTAAGCCAACAAACCTCAAAAGCTTGTTTCAATTATATAATCGATTACGAATGATGGTAATCGATTAAACCAGGAAGCCTTAAAAAATGAATTCAACTATGTAATTGATTACGAATGTTGGTAATCGATTAAAACACTTAAGGTAGCAGTTCCAGTTTCAATCAAAGGCCAAATAATCGATTAAAACGATAGGTAATCGATTAAAATGTTTATAAAGATTTTCCAGATTTCACGAAGAACAAAATAATCGATTATACCTAAAAGGTAATCGATTAAACCAATGAAAATGATATTTTTCCAAAAACCTTTCAATTAGATTAAAATCTTATCCAACTTAGAAAATCTTTGTTATCTTTCATGAAAAACCTTTCAATGGATGAATGAATGATTGCTATGCATGTATGGATCAACAGATTGCCTTTCTCTTACACTAGAATCATATCATTAACTTCAAGGCACTCCAAGCATGTTGAAAGCTCAAAATAAGTCTTGAATAAAATCTTCATGTTGCTCCCCCTATATCCAACACCAGTAAATGTTCTTGTGTTGATCTCTCTATTTCTTAATCTCTTCTTTTTATCTTAATCTCTTGACAACTGTGATTTCTTTCTTAATCAACAAGTGCAGATTTTTGTCATTGATTTCTTGGACTGAGTGGTTTGGTTGAATTGAAATTTCATTGATTTTAAAAAGTGATAAAGATCCTTCAACTCTGATTTTGTAAAAGTTTTAAAAGGACAAGTTTATGCCAATTCACCCCTCTCTTGGTATTTGGGTGTATTCATATTGTTTTCAAACATACCATGCTACAAAGAAGATGTAGCAAAAGTAGTCTTGAATTCAATCGACTTCAACTTCGACATGCAGAACAAAGATTTAGATGAGTTCTTGAAGAATCTTGCCGCTTGCGATTCTTCCCCTCAGCCTGAGGTTCTAGCTCTTGCTTCCTCAACTTATGAGGTTATTGTCGTTCTTGCTCCTACCACTAGTCTTGTTGTCGATGTTCCCCATGCTTTCCAAATTGATGAGACAGAGATAGAGGAGTGGCTGAAGGAGAAAGATGAGTCATCAGCGAACAATATTGCATGCTATAATGTAGACTTTGATACGCTCGAGCTTGACAAAGAGTTAGATGAGTTCTTGAAGGTTCTTGCCACTCAAGATTCTTCCCCTCGGCCTACCGAAGTTGTTGCTCTTGCCACCCATGAGGTTCTTGCTCCCGCCTTAGAGGTTTCTACCCCTCAAAGGGTTCTTCATCCAGTTCCTACCCCTGAAAGGGTTCATGCTCCTGTTGTTTCCGCTACTCCTCCTACTCCTCGATGGGTTCAGGTTCCTTCCCCTCAGAGTGTTCTTGGTCCTACTTCTTTTGCACTGAAAGGGTTTATACTTTTGCCGATTTGGTTCCTATACTGTTTGCTTGCATAGCTCGGGTTCTTGCCGCTCAGAGGGTTCTTGCCTCTCAGGTTCCTACCATGTCACCAAAAGAGACATTCAATAGCATTACATCTGAGAAGGTCTATGTGCCGATCAGCTACCAACACCATTTGCTTCCGCAGAATACGGAGTCCAATCACGTCATGTTATCTGGTGACTCACCACGATTGATTCGTCGCAACAAATACACACATTGGACAATAGAAGAACATAGGTCATCTCTCCTTGGGCTTGAGAAATATAAGCAGGGAGGATGGAAAAACATTTCAAAGAAATTTGTTCCAACAAAAACTCCAACTCAAGTTGCAAGTCATGCTCAAAAATACTTTAAATGTAAAAGTGCCCCAAAGAAAAAGAGGAAAAGAATAAGCATCCATGACACAACCTTAGAAGACATTGACATGATTGTTACTCCCCACATTGATCAACATAATTGGGTTCTATCTCTTCCTCCAAATTTTGCAATAGAGCCACATGAAATGCAACAAGGACAACATATGCAGCAATTCAACTTACATAGTTCATCTCATCAAATAGATGAATATAGAAATTTTATAAGTGGCCATCAACAAAATGAGTTAAATCTTGCTGTGCAACAGTTCCTACACAATATGTCTCATCAAATGGGTGGATATGTGTATTCTAACGATTGATCTCACAACAATGAGCACAAGAATTGATTTTTGATGGGATGTTGTTCCTTCTTTTTGCTCTCTTCATTATGCCTGTTAATTTTTTGGGCTTCTTTAGTGTAGGTTCACTTTTCCTTGACATGGATTTCTGTCCAGTCTCCCCATAATGTTTTGTTATTGGTCTTTTTGGCAATAAAGCCGAAGGAGTTAGTTAGGTTTTTTGATTGAATATTTTTATCCTTACTTCCGAGTATAGACTAAAATAGTAAAATATCTTTTCTTAATCGATTTTGAATAATTCAATAAATATATAAAAAAAAACTGTTGTTGTTTTGGGTATGAAAGTATCAAATATTAGATTAAATACCCAAGAAAACTATTTTTACCAAGGACTGATCTTGGACTTTGGTACCAAGAATATTCCTTGGGTTTAGCATACCAAGGACGAACCTTGGATTGAATACCAAGAATGTTTCTTGGATTTTGTATAGCTCGTATCCCTGTGCAAATAGAATTTATGAGCACTGACATCATCAAAGTCACGCTTTAAATACCTTATGTTTTTGTGATGGATAACTTGGTGAATACGAGGTTGACCACAGGTGGACCTCAAGCTTTGAAACTTGCGAGTTACCAAGTGTCGTTGATAACTATGTAGGTCAAAGATAGATTTTGAACACCCATTTTTGCAAAACAAACAATCTTATGGTCCACCATGTTGAGGTTCCATAGTGTGTAATAGTATCAAGATAGTTTTCTTGGGTTTTAGGAGACCAAGGGCGGACCCTGGCCTTTGTATGCCAAGTATGTATCTTGGGCTTTATGTTCCTGAGACCTTATATTCCTGCAAGAAAGAGAATATAGAAATAATAACCTATGTTAAGGGTATACATGGTTGTACCTTGTATTTGTCAAGGTTCATACCAGTGGAGTTGTCCAAGCTGGGTTTTGCCATGATTCACCAAGGTGTGGCCTTGGGTTTGTGATCCTAAGAGCTGGTTTTGGATCCATGTGTCATTGAGAATGTACCAACGGATCATTCGCCCTGGGTTTCAAGAGGTCAACCAAAGCTTTTAGGACTTATGAACCTTGACGGTTTACTGTAGTTTGGGTTTACAAACTTGTGAATGGCCAAGAACGGATCTTGGGCTTTGTAAAGTACCAAGGGAGCACAGTGATGTCGACCAAAGCTTTAGACTTATAAACCTTGACGGTTCAGCGTAGTTTGGATTTATAAACCTGTAAATTGTCAAGGAAGGACCTTGGGCTTTGTAGAGTACCAAGGGCGAACCTTGGGTTTTGTAAAGTCGACCAAAGCTTTAGACTTATGAACCTTGATGGTTCGGAATAGTTTAATTTACAAACCTGTAAATTGCCAAGGACGGACCTTGGGCTTTGTAAAATACCAACGGTGGACCTAGGGTTTTGTAAGGTCGACGAAAGCTTTAGACTTATGAACCTTGACGGCTCAGCGTAGTTTGGATTTACGAACCTTTGAATTGCCAAGAGCGGATCTTTGGGCTTTCTACGATCGACCAAAGCTTTAGACTTATGAACCTTGACGATTCGACGTAGTTTGGATTACAAACCTATAAATTGCCAAGGACGAACCTTGGGCTTTATAGAGTACCAAAGGTGGACCTTGGGTTTTGTAAGGTTGACCAAAGCTTTAGACTTATGAACCTTGACGGTTCAGCATAGCTTGGATTTACGAACCCGTAAATTGGGCTTTGTAAGGTCGACCAAAGCTTTAAACTTATGAACCTTGACGGTTCGACGTAGTTTGGATTTACGAACCTTTGGAGAGTACCAGGACGCGTCCGTCCTGGATTTTAGTAGGGCTTTCCTAGGGTATGTTGATTCAAGAGGAGTCATGAGAAGTTGGACAAGGAATCAAGCTTTGGAGTTTTGCGCTTTCAACATGCCTCATTTCAAAAGTGCCATGGAAGCTTGAAGATCAATTCAATTCTTGTAAAAGGAAAGAAGTGGTATCTGATAATCCAGTGTGCATATCATGCATATCATTCATTTAGGATTGTTAGATTGAAGGCTAATACAAAAGCATTTAATAAATAAGGCAGATTAAAATCAAGTTTTTGGAAAAATGAAGATCGATTACAGATATGTTGGCATCGATTATTTTGTTCTTCGTGCCTTCTGGAAAACAAATTAAGAACATTGTAATCGATTACATATCAAATTAATCGATTACCTAGACTAAAATTAAGATATTGGTCTTTCTGTCTTAATCGATTATAGAAGCTCGTAATCGATTACATATCATGCCTATGGCTAACATGTTTTGCTAATTTAATCGATTACCAAAAACAGTAATCGATTACTCAGTGTATTTTGGAGAATCATGAGTTCCTGTCTTAATCGATTACGTGACGGGATAATCGATTATAATGTTCATAGCTCAAACCCAAAACATATCATAAACACTTTAATCGATTACTTTCTTGAAATAATCGATTACATATGCTAAATAATCGATTACAGAAGCTTGTTTAATCGATTATTTTCAGTTAGAAAGCTGTTATAAATAGAACCCATTGCTCTGTGATTTTAAGAGTTGAACAATTCGTATTCTGGGCAATCACAAACATTCATGAGCTTTCATTAGTGAGTTTTCTGAGTTCAAAAACATCTTAGCTTCACCAAAATTCATATGGGTTTTTTGATTTGATGAGTGAAGCATCATTGAGTCTCAAGGAGTAAGGAAAGGGATGCATTAAATCTGTTATTCTTTCTTTCAACCTGGTGAATCATACATATGCATTTTGTTCATTGGATTATCAGGTGAATTCGTTCCTTATTCTTTGTGGTTGTAAATATGTTATTTGATTTCTGTAAAGATTGGCTTATTTTAAATGGGTTTCTTGCATGATAACTAGAGATAGTGTTTCTCTAGGGGTTGCTGAGTAGTGTTCTCAGTGGGGTTGGTCTCTAAGAATCTAATAGTGTTTTAGATCACTGAACTTTATCTAGGGTTGATAAAGACAGGCTTGTAATATCTTGTAAGAACATTAATTTGCAATAGTGAAACTCCATTCTAGTGTTGAGTGGAAGAACTGGATGTAGCTTCATAGTGTTTGAAGTGAACCAGTATAAAAATTGTGGCTGATCTTTATTCTATTCTCTTCATCTCCTTATTGCTTTGGTCTGTGAATCAAATTATTTGCACAGAAAGTTTTCAGTTGTCTATTGATTGTCTTGACAGAGGAATTTGATTGAATATAAGATTCTTGGTTTCAAAACAATTTTTAAAGTGATAAAGATCCCTTGGAAACGCTGATTATAAAAATTTTAAACATCAAGATTCAACCAATTCACCCTCCTCTTGGTTGTATTGAGGTATTCCTATCATTTTAAGGGTAGACCTTGGCAAGTAGTACCAGGACATGGTCTGGGGTTTTTGTCGAGGCTGGACCTGGGAAAATGATCAAGCGATAGTTCCTGAAATTAGTCAAAATCCTGCAAATGTTGACATAAGTATATGAAAGAAAGAGGCATATGTTTTATTAATATGGCATTTAATGTACATATTCCCTGTATTATTTCTCGGACAAGCCTCATTAAAACATTTCAAGCCCAAGCCCAATGGGAACTAAAGACTTGAATAGGAAAAAGAGTACACCATCCGGTCTTGAATTCCTCAGCTGCAGTAGAACTTCAAGTGGGTAGCATTCCAAGTTCTTGGAATGTCTTTACCACTGAGTTCCTGTAATTTGTAGGTGCCATTGTCCAGGTTGATGATAACTCTGAACAGGCCTTCCCATTTTGGTCCATGCTTGCCTACATGGGGATCCTTCCTGGCTTTACCTCAGACACGCCAGACTAGATCGCCTGGCTGGAAAGTTCGAGGTTGAACTTTAGAATTGTATCTTCTTGTCCTGCGAAGCTTGGCCACTTCTTCATTAATTCTGGCTATGTCTCAAATCTCTTCATTGGTTTCCAGCTCAATTCTCATGTTCTCCTCGTTGCGCTGTTCCTAAAATAGCATCTTTCTTATCGAAGGTTCCCCTAGCTCAATAGGGATCATGGCATCAGTGTCATATGTAAGGCAGAAAGGGGTTTCCTTTGTAGTGCTTTGAGGTGTGCAATGGTAAGCCCAGGTATGCTGGCGAGTTCTTCCTTCCAGAGACCTTTAGAATTGTCCAGTATGGTGCGAAGGGATCAGATAATGACTCTGTTTGCAGCTTCCACCTGATCGTTTGTCTAGGGGTGTTCAAAAGAGGTGACTAGGTGCTTCATACCCAGTCGTGTAAGGAAGTCCTCGTAGGTTCGTGCCTTGAACTGTGTACCATTGTCAATAATGATAGCATAGGATAGATCATATTTGCATATGAGATGTTTCCAGGTGAAGGTTTCGACCTCGCTGGCCGTTATTTCTCGCAGTGGCTTTGCCTCGATCCACTTGGTGAAGTAGTTGATTGCTACCAGCAAGAATTTGACAATTCTTGGAGCTTTAGGAAATGGTCCCAAGATGTTCATTCCCCACATAGCAAACAACCATGGGGAAGAGATGGTATGAAGGTTGTCAGGGGGAATCCGTGGGATGTCCACAACCTCTTGACACCTTTTGCATTTTCGTGTGAACTTAAAGGCATCAGTCCTGAGTGTTGGCCAGTAGTATCCTACTTGTACTACCTTGGTGGTGAGTGATGAGTCACTTTTTACCTTTATTTTCTCATCTTTCTGTACTCATTTTAATCCCTGATTTGTGCTTAATCGTTTATATTCCGCACTGTTTCGCATTTAGGATTTAATTGGACTGATAATTCAGATTTTTATGAATTTGGATTTTCTAAGTTTAATTATTCCAATTTTTATTTTCAGGGCAGTTTAATAATTTAATGGG
>PYAF01000687.1:507873-549727 GCA_007407185.1 Glycine tomentella | reverse complement strand
AATCTGTTCAAAGGCCTGACTTGTTTAATCACTGCAATTATTTGATATTTCTGTTTTAATTTAGATATAATCCTAAATTCTGTTAAAACCCCCCATTACACGTTTAATCCCTTAACACAGATAATTGATCCTTGAGAGACGACCTAGGAGTCACTTCCTAGTACTACATTTAATTGAATTAATTTGACTGAGTACGACCACGATCAGCGAGGGAGCGCCCCCTATATGGAGGCCGCATATTCCTTCATAGAGTTCCCTCAGGACGTAGTTCGTCTGTTAGTTGTCCAAGCACTTGAGTAGAGGTGCTGTCAGCCCTCTTTTGAATAACTCGTCATCGATGATGACGTAGTAGTTGGCTTTCCTCTTTAGACGTCGAGCCTCATTTTCATCTAGGAGGAGTGTTCCCTTTATGAGAATGTCTCTGTAAGGGTCATCCAGTTGGGTTCCTCCAATTCGACAGCCATTACCACTTAGGTGTCAATTGTGGGTTTTTGGAGCGTTTCTTGGATAATTTGTTTTGAGGTGTCCGATCTTTTTGGTATTGGCCAGTTTGGATAGCAAGTTAACCCTGGTGTTACTCTCTCATGGTATGTGATACATCTTGAAACATTCGAAACTGTCAATGAGTGTTTTGGCCAGATGGTAGTACTGGAGGAGTATGGCTTCTTTAGTTTGATATTTGTCAGCTATCTGTCCCTAGACGAGCTGTCAGTCGGAATAACATCTCAGACATTGAGCCCAACTTCTTTTGTGAGTTTGAGTCCTACTATGAGCGCCTCGTACTCGGCTTGTTTGTTTGAGGCTTTGAAGTTAAGCTTAAGAGCTTGTTCCAGCGAGATGTTGTCAGGTCCTTCAAGTATAATGCATGTTTCGCTTCCTTGTACATTGGATGCTCTGTCCACGTAAAGGTTCCACCAGTGTGGGGTGGACTTGTCTTTTCCTGCAAATTCTGCCAAGAAGTCTGCCATGAATTGTGTCTTCATGGGACCACGTGGTTCATATCGAATGTCAACAGTTCGACCGACCATGCCACCATCCTGCTTGCCAGTTCAGGCTTCCGTAGTACCTGTTTAATGGGATAACTAGCTTTGACTATCACTTAGTGACTTTGGAAATAAGGCCGAAGGCGCCTGGCGGATGTGACTAGTGTCAAGGCTATCTTTTTTATCATTTGATTGTGTTTCTCGGCGTCATGTAGCATGCGGTTAGTGAAATAGATAGGGAGTTGGTGCTTCCCTTCTTCTTGGACAAGTGCTGAGTTGATCGCCTCATCCGCCACTGAGAGGTATAAGAGCAATGGTGTCCCTTTTCGAGGTTGACTCAAGACAGGTGGCATAACAATTGTCTTTTTGAATGCCTTGAAGGCCTACTTGCAAGTGTCATCCCAGAGGAATGGTTTTGTCTTTTTGAGCAGCTTGTAGAAAGGTTTTGCCTTCTCGATGAGTTTCAAAAGGAATCTTGATAAGGCCGCTGATCTTCCATTCAGTTTCTAAACTTCGTTGACGTTGGTCGGGCTATGCATCTGTAATATAGTTGAGCATTTATCCAGGTTGGCTTCAATTCCTCGATGTGTGATCATGAAACCAAGGAATTTGCCGCCACCTACATGTTGGGCTAAACTTTGGGACTGGACGACCATGTTGTCCACATAGACCTCGACATTGCGTCCAATTTGTTTTCTGAAGATGCGGTCCATCAGTCGCTGGTATGTGGCCTCTGCATTCTTGAGACCAAAAGGCATGACTCTGTAGCAGTAGTTGACATCTTCAGTGATAAAGGTCATCTTTTCTTCATCTGAGGTATGCATTCTGATCTGATTGTGACCAGAATATGCATCTAGGAAGCTCAAGATTTGGAACCTGGACGCTCCATCAACCAGTCTGTCAATGTTGGTTAATGGGTATGCGTCCTTCAGGCTTGCCTTGTTGAGGTCTGTGATATCTGTGCACATACGTCATTTGCCACTGGCTTTTTTGACCATGACAACGTTAGCAAGCCAAGTAGAGTACCTGACTTCTCTGATGAATTTGGCTTTAAGCAACTTTTCAACTTCTTCTTTTACTGCCTTTCGTCTTTCTTCTCCCACATTACGCTTCTTTTGTGCTATTGGTTTGGCCTGTGGATATATTGCCAGTTTGTGGCATATGATGTTAGGGTCAATACCTGGCATATCGAATGGTTGCCAAGCGAACAGAGATGCGTTCTTGCGGAGTACGTTAGCTATATGTCTATACTCATGGTTGGTAAGTTCTTTGCTAAGCTGCGTACACTGTCCGGGTTTAGGCCTGAGATGCAGCTTGATTAGTTCTTCGATCGATTTTGGTCCTTTATCGATGTTGTCATCACGCGGATCCACGTCGAAGGGATCATCATGATGAGCTGTGTAAACCATCAGCGTATAAGGGGTAGACTCTCTATCTATGTTGATGACCTGGGTGGTGCCCCTCGAAGTGGTACGATGTCTGTCTGACCTCCTGTCAAGAGGATATGGTGCCACTTTGAGGCTTTCGACATAACATTGTCTAGCCTGCTTCTAGTCTGCTTTCACAGTGACAATTTCCCTCATCGTGGTAGGAAATGTCATCTTCAAATGAGGCATAGAAGCAATAGCTCCCAGCTCGCTCAGTGTTTTTCTGCCAATCAGGGCGAGGTACGACGTGTCGGCATCCATAGTTAGGTACCTGAGAGTAAAGCTCCTTGAAAGTGAACCCTGACCGAAAGTGGTCATTAGGTCTACATAGCCCAGGGTTTCTACCCTTTCTCCTGAAAAGCCTAGGAGGGGTCTTGGGTGAGGCTGAATGATACTTGCTGAGATCTCCAGCTTCTGAAAGGTCTTAAGATATAAGACGTCAGTGGAGTTGCCTTGATCGATGAGTACTTTTGTCACTTTAAAGTTGGTGATTATAAGGGACACGACCATGGGGTTGTCCTGGTTGACAAGATTAACTCCCTCAAAATCGACGTCAATGAATGTGATGGGAGGTAAACTCCACAGTGGGAGAGCGTCGACATAGTTTATACTGATCTCTCGGATGGAGTGCAGGTGTTTCTTTTGAGATTGACTGGATGATCCTCTATATGAGAAACCACCTGCGATGGTATTAATCACACCGCGAATGTGCTGAGTAGGCTCTTCTTCTTGCTAGCGAGGGGGTTGACGTTTGCGTCTAGGTTGCGGTTGTCTTTGCCTCCCTCTGTCTTCCGCGCCATCTCTTTATCTTTCATTGTCTTTGTTTCTGAACTGATCCCCTTGTCGTCCTTCTTGTCTGTTTTGTGTTGGAGGATTATCAGGTCTTTTCCCAAACCGTGATAAGTGCCCCGCTTGGATAAGTTCTTTTATCTTATCTTTCAAGGCCAAACAATCTTCAGTGTTATAGCCATTGCCAGGATGGTAACGACAATATCTATTAGGGTTTCCTCCTTGTTTCATGGATGACGAGGGAGCTGGTAGCGTCACCTATACCTTCGTATTGAAGGTTTCATCCATGATGGTAGCTTGGTTGACCGTCAGGGGAGTGTATCTCTCAAACCTGGGTCTTCTCGAGAGAAGCTACGACTTGTGCTGCCTTTGCCTCTTGTCTAACCTTTGGTGGATACTTCGTGTTTCTCTCACTTCTATCCAATCCATCATACTTCGTTTCTGAACTTTGACATTTCTTCCATCTGTATGTAGCCTTTAGTGCGTTCGCATATTTCATCCATGCTAGATGAAAGTTTCTTGCATAGACTGTCTACGAACATGCCAGGTCGAAGGGCCAGCATCATGGAATGTAGTGCTACCTCAGGGTTGAGGTTTTTGATTTGAACAATTAGTAGCCCAAATCGTTCCATGAACCTGCGGAGAGGTTCGTCGTCTGCTTGACACAGTGTCGCAAGTACGGCGAAAATCAACCTATGGGTCCGTCTAGTTGCGTATTGTGCATTGAATTTTTTGACAAAGGTGTCGAAACTGTCAATGGACTGTTCAAGGAGGCCACCATACCATGCCACAGATGTCTCTTTCAAAGAGGTAAGGAACACCTAGCATAATATGGCATCGTTGTTTTGTGTAAAGATCTGTCTGTAATAGGAAGGCATCCAGGTGTTCGTCGGGATCGGTGGTGCCATCATATGTAACACCCTGAAATTTCGATAACTGAAAATAGATGTTTGATGTATTTGTCTTGATTGTTTGATTATTTGATCATTTTAGATTGGTTGAGTTATTGTGCATTTTACCCATTATGAAATTGCTTGGTATGTATGTTAGGTTGTGCGAAGTTAGTTTGAGCTGCGTGGAATTGTGTGATTTCGAGTTTGACCCGAAACCTATTTTAGTAAAATCACCATTCTGGATTGGTTAACCGTTGGATCGCCTTCAAATTTTAAATGTTAGCTTCTAACCCATATATTTAACCTTTGACTGTTGGGATTATCAAAATAATATCCAGAGAATGATAAATTAATTTTTTCACAGAAGCAAAAATTTTAAAATTTGGTCAGCTCACCCAGGCGCATTTTGCAGGCACTTTTTCTCTCCTGGGCGAGTCAAGGCAGTGCTAAATACATATTTCAGCATCTAGAACACAAAAATTGGTCTTCTTTCTCCCTCAACCAGCACCCAAGCCTCCCACCACCCACGACAACCATCAACCACCACGGGCCATCGTTGCTTGCCACGAGACCCCGACATGGAGAAGATCCACTTAATCGGAGCGGAATCTTTGAAACTCTTCTCAAAGTTTCGGTAGAGAACAGAGCTTCCAAATCCTTCTTTCTTGGTTTCCTTGAGGTAATCTTAGTTTCTTTGGTCTTCTCCCAGCTAGTTTAAGCTTCTATTAGTGTCTCTTGTGTTTTTGGTACCGTTGTTGGGAGTTTTACACTTCCTTTGAAAAACCCTTTGAAAATGAGATGTTGCAAAAGTCTCCTTTTTATGAAATTGATGTCATTTCTGTGATCCTTGTTGAACCCCGATCACATTGGTGTGATTGGAATTTCAAAATGATGTCTTTTGATGTAAACTCCCAAAACACCCTTTTGACCCCAAATGTTAATATTGATCTTACCTTGGAAATCTATATTAAATTGTCTTCGATTTGGTATATAGAGCTATGTGTTTGGACGAAAACACGCGTATTGAAGGATCTCCAAAACAACACTGTGAGGTTTTAACATGAGAACTCCTAGTTAGGTAAGGGGAGTTTATTAATTAGTTATAGTTTTGATACCATAGTTGGGGCCAGGGAGTCCAACTAATGAAGATAACTGCATGTCCCTGCTGTGTGCTAGTTTTCAAGAAAAACTAAGTTTTTAACTAATGGGATGAGATGTATTTATGATTGATGTGTGTTTGTTCCTGTGTGTGCTCGTTTTTCAAGAAAAACTATGTTTTTAACTAATGGGATGCGATGAATTTGTTTTCCTAAAATATCAGTCTCGTGGTAATATGGATTGTGAATGAAATGAGATGATGTTTATGTGGTTTGTGATGCTTAAATGTGGTAACATTGATGTGGCTGATAATGTTGAAAATAAGATGAAATTGATGTTCATGATGATAATGTTGAAATGATATGAGTTTGATATGTATGATGATGATATTGAGATGATGTGATGTGGATATTGATAATATCATTGTGTGATGTGGACACACATGGATACCCATGGGGGTGTATGACGGGTTACCCTTGCGAGGAAGGATGTGTTCCTAGCCAGGTCATGCATTGATGATGCCCATGGTTGTATGTTGTGTATGTGCACGTGGGATGCAGTGACCGGTTGGTTGCCCTTGTGAGGAAGGATGTGTTCCTAGCCATGGTCAGTGCATGGGTGAGCCCATATTGGGGTGTTATGTATACATAGGGGTGTATGACGAGTTACCCTTGCCAGGAAGGATGTGTTCCTAGCCGGGTCATACATTGATGATGCCCATGTTTCATTCTTCATTTGCATTGATGGAAATAAGATGGTGGCAATAGGTACGGGGATACTACAGGGGCGTCACTCTGTTTAGAACTCCCTTGTGACTCAGGGCTGATCACCATGGGGGGAACGACCTATGCACGACAGAGTGACCTCAACAAGCTACTGCATCATTTTCCTAAGAGAGGCTATTTCCATAAGGATGGTACCACATTGCATGCTGATAGATGAGTCAGGTGCATGCATCATTCTGTGCATGATTGTTTGAGTTGTGAAATACATTAGATGATTGGTTTGTTGAGTGTGTATTGGAAAAATGGATTTTTGTTAATGATTGTGGTGGGTACTGTTGTTTTTTCCCAACTGTTGTTATATGATGTTTGTTGGTTTTATATAATAAACTCACCCTTTCTTTTGTTGTACCGTGTGGTTGTACCTGTGATGATCGCGAACTTACGTTCGTGTAAGCAGATGAGTAGCATTAGGTGGCTCTGGAGGAGATTCTTTTTGGTTGGAGCCGCCAAGCCAATGCGATGACGTTGAAGTTCTTTTTGGAGTAAGAGTTGTGTTTTGTTAACCAACTCTTTCTTAGTTAGTTCTTTGAATTTTTGTTAGATATGTAATTTCAGGTGTATATACATGTAAAACTAAAGGAAGTTCTAACATGTGGATGACATGTACTGATTTAATATGTATGTACATATGTGTTTAATTATGTAATTGTAATACGTTATGATAGTTTATTATCGCAAAAAATTTATCATCATTTTCATAATCAAATTAATGAAATTAAAAGTTAAATTTTGTACAGTAAGAGTTAATGATATAGTAGCGACGAGGCTGGTCGATACATCATACCTCTCTAAATATAGAGGTTTCGGTCGATGAGAGGATTGCGTCGTGTGTTATGCCTCTCCAGTTGGTAGCCCTGTGTTGAACTACGAATACCTGGAGGGCTGACATGCTGTCGAGGATGCGATTCTCCTTGCGTTTGTTCTTCTCTGTGACAGGGGAACGTTCATCTCCCTGGGGATGTCTTGCTCTGGTTTCCTGCTGATCGCAGTCAGCTTTCAACCTTTGAATTTCTTCCTAATATCTTTGTTCCATCTTTGCCATGCACTTCTGGAGTTGTTGAAAGGTGTTGGCATTTGTCATGGTAGCCTGCAGAGGTTTAAACGCTTCAACAGGGGTGTCACGTCTAACGCTAGAGCATGTATTGACCATGTATGTGTGCCGATGACTTGTCTGGGTACGAGGCCGCAGGGTAAGTTTTACCGCGACCCCACAGTGGGTGCCAAATGTTCTTAACAAAATCTGAAAAATCCATGTGTGAGATAGGTGTGGCCAATGTGGATTCCAAATCCTGCGCGTCGGATGAGGAGTCAACCTTGTTTAGGGGGAGGATCTGTAAAATAAAGGAAATACATTTTGTCACTCAAGTAAGTACATCAATTATGGAAGAATAACTGAGTATTATATCAGAAGGGTGTGAGTGTGAGTATTTGAGTATTTACTCAAGTTTGAATGAATGTGTATATGTTTAGAGAGAACCTGTACGGTTGTACTTTATAGCGTGGAGTATGGGCTTTGGGCCTTTGTTAATAATCTGTTGATAAGATAATAACAAATAATAGCAGGCAGTTATCTAATTTAAATAGAAGATAATGTGTACCTTATTGATACACTGTTACTTGTAGATAAGTAACAACTTGTAGATAACTTGTAGATATATTAGGAGGTAAGGTTGTTACACCTATTTCAATGACCAAGCATAGTTGATATGATGTTAATAAGGAGATATGGATGGTGGACGTCCATCTTCCTGCAGAAGGTTGACATCCATGTTCATGTAGCAAGGCTGACAATGAGGGTGGACAAGTGTGTCTGGATTGACACTTGGAGAGTGAATTAGCACTAGTAATGTAGCAGTGATGGCATGGAGGATGTCCACGTGTATAATGACCTTTCAGTGATGGCCACATGTAAGTTTACCATATTTGGACTGTACATTAATTAAAAATTTGAAACTATAATTTCTACTCTTCAGTCTCTTTCTAAAGTAAGTATATATAGTATATAAAATGTTTTCATTTTTATTTTAAGCAATTAATTTGAAAAGTGGATTAAGTATAGTCAAAACATTGACAAGTTGGCTAATTGAAGGATACTAGTTGCCAAACGATCACAACATGAACAAATCTCAAAGAAAGCATAACTTGATACTAAATCTTTATGATGTACTGAATTATTTAAAAACAAAAGAAAAGCATTTGTTCAGAATTTCAACGGGGGAGGGAATCTTACTTTTAGCTTTAGTCAATTCGAGTGTAAAACAAGAACATATGATGATATTTGGAAGATATGTGGTGATGGTTGGTTCATTCAAATGGCATGCATGCATAATTAAAATCTAAGCTGCAAATGAAAACAAAAAAGAATAAAGGTTGATGGGCCATAAGGTATATGTGATATATGGGTGTTTGGTGATGATTGTATTGAATTTGGTTCTTTTTTAAGCAAAAAAGAAAAGTGGGGTTTGTTGAAGAACGAACCAAGGGAAAAAAGGTGTGCTCCCTTCACTATCAATCTACCTCATTCCTAAATAGGGTAATTATAAGGAATCAATAAAAGAAGTTTAGGTGGGAAACAAGACGGATTCTAGGGTGCGTGAGTGAAACATTTTGCCTATCATGCAAAACAAATAACGGTCGTTGGATCGAAATTATTAGATGATATTGAAATTGGAAATTGATTGTGCAACAGTATGTGATTTTTTTGGTTTTCTATATTTACCCCTGTACTGCGTCAAGTATGGAGTGAGGTTAGGTGATCAGTCCAATTTTATCCAGACACAAGTTACAATAAGAGAAACGCACATTACTAATAGAACACTAATTTCAAACACCAACAATTAATATAATTAATAAATAAAGGACCATACAAACTTTAAAACCCATTGTCTTATACAAAAAATTATCATAATAAAATTCATTTTCTAAAGTTTGTATAATCAAATGTACAGGAACATTATATAAATATTAAATCATATTTTCTTTTTATTAGTTTTTATTTAATTAACCAACTACTCTTAATAAAAATTTTAAAAAAATTGAATTTATTGTTTGATTTTATTTTATTTCATTTTCAATAGTAACATTTGACATCAACCAACTTTCAATTCACAATTTTCATTTTTTCATAATGTTACGATATTAATAGAAAATTAAATGTTAGCTTTGAAATCAAATAAACCATTGCAATATTGATATTTATATTTTTAAAATATTAAAGTTAAAAGATTGGATTTAAAGGCAACAATAACTAAAATTGTCAACCATAAGGTTATAGAGTACCCTATATCATACGCTAAGGCAAATTTTTAAAAAATTATAAAATTGAACATTATTATTAAACTATAAATTTAGTTAAAAATGACCGTCAATCTTTTTTAAATAAAGTTTGGACTCTATAAATTTTTGTATTTAAAACACATATAATTGGTGTAAATTGACAAGGTAAACCTTAAAATTGTACCAAAAAAAACCAATACAACAATGATAAAATAAATCAAATTATCACAAGTAGAAATGTTTTTTAAAGGTTATAATATTACATAGTCATAATGTCCAACAACAATTAGTTGTTGATTTTTTTTTCTAATCTTCGAATTTATTTCTTAATCCTCCCTTATCTAAACCATTAATTTTAATTTTGATTTTATTATATGTAATAAATAAATAATTCATACAATGCATAATGACTCCGCTTTATGCACCGTAGACCCCATGGAAAGATACTTTTGTGGAGTTCATAATACAACTTGAGAGTATAACACTTTTATGGTTTTTTCAAAATACAAGTTGATAAACAATACAACATATTATTAGTTATATAATTTATGGTTTATAAATCATGACCGACTCGATACTGCACAAATACAACTTGTTGTGCACCATGCCAATAGAACGCTTGATGATACCGCCATCTCCACCATCATCGACCACGAACCCTTCATCATATCGCCAAAAAATTACATGTTTCTCCTTACCGTTCCCTTCTCTTTTACTCTGACCACCGCATTGCGTTTCGGGAAGTCATTGCCTACGACCATTCCCTCTCTTTTTTCTACTTTTCCCCTACTTCCTTATCCCCCCTCAACAAATCCTTACCAACTAACCATTGCAACAGCGAACCATGCACCGCCACCCCCAACTAAATTTTAATATACAAAAACGATATCATATTAGACCAAATTACACATCTATCAAAATTACAATAAAAAAAATAAAATAACAATTAAGGTCCACATATAGAAAATCAATACATCAACACTAATTTTAATACAAAATCAAAAATTATAACCAAATACCCTTCACATCTAAAACAATTCGCTCTCGAAAAGCCAATGTAAATGGTGAGCTGCCAACATCCTGCCCATTGTAATCGGCAATTGCAGCCACTGCGAGGATGGGGCCAAAGAGTCGGAGGGAGAAACTCAGGCCTCTACCATGGTCGAAGGGTGATGGGACAATTAAAAGACCACAGTTTGCCACGATCGAAGGTGCGATGGGGTGGGAGAAACGGTGCCATGGTGGGGTGGGAGGTGCGGTGCTACAGATAAAAATAGTAGAGGACGACAAGCAAACAAAAGTTTACGGAAAAAAAAAAAAAAAACCCGGTAATTCAACTAAGTTGTTAACAAAAACAATAAAATACTTAGCCATCATATCAAAATTCAGAAAATATAACGGTTTAAATTCACTTGCTTATAAATATCAATACAACATGGAAGTTGTAATTACTTAACTTCAATAATTAGTGTTTCACATATAAGCTATCATTTTTTTACATTTTTTCCATGTTTTCCATTTTCAATTTACTTTCAATTTAATCAGAATAATTATTTAGTACTTTCTAAAAAAATAATATTTTTGTTTCACTTTTTTAATTTTTTTAATCTTTTATTTTATATTTTAAATCAAATAAACAATTTTTTAAATCTAACACCATAAACATAAAATCTTCAAATCAAATAAAAAATATTAAATAAACAATATTAAATAAATACACAAATCAAACCACATCAAATTTTTATTCAAAACTATGTCATCTATGTTGAATATAGGAGGAGCTGGAAGAAGATCAAGTCAAAGATGAAGCTTGTTGAAGGAAGATTTTAGCTTTATACATGCCAAAGCATTTGTAATGGGTTAAGTGTATGAGAGGTTAATATAATGATCCTTGCATTGCATGAACATGACCATTAACATGCATACATGATTTTAGTAAAGCATTAAAGTTTTCATGTTTTAAAAAGAAGTTAATTTCTCTTGGTTGAGTTTTTGGAAAAACAAAATATCATTGCTTTAATTGATTACACAAGGATATAATCGATTATCAGCTTCTGTTTGATTCTAGAAAAACCATGAAGAACACTTTATCGATTACTAGCTACTCGTAATCGATGACATAGCACAAAATATAAATCATGATTATCTGTCTTAATCGATTACCATTATACTGTAATCGATTACATAAGTTCATTTTTTAATATGCATGACTGCCTTAATCGATTCCCATAATCGGTAATCGATTACCAAGGCTTATTCTGAAATTATACATGTCTGCTTTAATCGATTACCATATTCTGTAATTGATTACATTAGCTTATTTCAAAACAAAACATGTCTGGTTTAATCGATTACAACTCGTTTTAATCGATTACTTTGTTCGTTATAAATCCCAGGTTGAGCTAAGAACATTTTAATCGATTATCTTATACTTTAATCGATTACATGTGACAATTTAATCGATTATAATGGCGATTTAATTGATTACAGTCTGTTACAAAAGTTGGTTATAAATAGAATGTGAGTTTGTCTGAAAGTAACAGCTCTTGACTTCGAACTTACAAAGCATTCACAAGCCTTCTCAAAGTTTAAAAGGATTTTATGAGCTAGATAGTTATTGTCCACTTCTTAAATCTTCATGGTGTATTGAAAGATTTCTTGGACAAAGTTTTCAAATAAGTTTTTGGAGAGAAAGATCTGAAATTGATTTATGCATTTCAACTCTGATTGGTAAATCATATTCATTCATATTCATTGGATCATCAGGTTGTCTCTCTTTATTAACTCTTGTTGTAAATTTGTTTTTGAATTTTTGGTTGTTTATATCTTTTGTAAAGGGTTCTTTAAGCTTTTTATAGAGTGGGTTTCTCTAGAGGGAAGAGTAGAGAAAGGTTCTCTATGTCTTGATCATTGGAATCTAATAGGGTTTTAGATTTCTGTTCTTTATCTAGGTTTGATAAAGAGTGATTGTTGTAAAGCTTGTAAGAACTAAAAAATGATAATAGTGAAACTCTAATCTAGTGTTGATTAGAAGAACTGGATATAGCTTCTCTTGAGAAGTGAACCAGTATAAATTCTTGTGTTGTTTTCTATTCCTTAATCTCTTATTGCTATCTTGATTTGTGGTTCTCGGTGATATCTACATTACTCAACAAGTTCTATTTTAAGCAATTGTTTTCTTGGACTGAGTAGTTTGATTGAGTTGAAGCATTTTTATTTCAATTTTGATTAAGATCCTATAACTCTGATTTTCTAAAGTTTTAAAAGGTCAAATTTAAACCAATTCACTCCCTCTTAATTATTGTATGTATTCCTATTATTTTCAATCTAATACAATTACACATTAAAGGTATTAAAATAAAAGATCAAATTCATCCTAATCCACAATTTACCGAACAATACTGCTTCAAAATTCAATATTTAATTTTTATAACCACAACTTAAACATAAAACTATTTAAATTTTTAAAACAACATATTATTTTCATAATAATATATTATCAAATATGTTTACATTAACACACTTATACATTATTATAATCTGAATAAATAAATGTCTATTATAAATAAAAATATAATTTCATAAAAATACAAAATACACATTATGTCTTATTTTTTAAAATTATGTTATGTATTATATAAGGTTCATTTTAACACGCATTACAATTTGAAATATATTCATTTTTTCAATATATATGCACTACCAACATAAAAAGGCGCTTCCAGTACATAATTTAACTTTTCAGAGTATCTTTCGTCAGTCTTACCTAGGGACTTATCCTCACTATAGTAGCGTTGACACACAAAGGGTTAATATACATGAGACCTTCACTGACACACGCAAACAACAAAACAATTAAAAACGAAAATACTTGACGCGATACAAGAGTAAATTTAGAAAATCGAAAAATTACACGCTGTTGTAGAACAGATTTCCCATTTCAATATCCATCTAATTATTTTGATCCAACGACCATTATTTGTTTCGCATGATACGCAAAATGTTTCACTCATGCACCCTAAAATCCGTCGGGAAACAAAAGTATGTTAGTACAAACGCACACAAATACATTTAGAGAGGTGAGTCACATGACAAGGCTTAAAATACATGTTTGTATAGGAATATAATGAAATGAACTTTTCTAGGTTATCTGCTCATCGAATAATATAAACAATTTGATCATTTGTATTTTTTATCTATAAAAATTAAAATATTTATACTATTTTATACATTTAATTCAATCAATTAATTGAGATAGATTTTCTTAGTTGATAAATAATTTATGCATGTATGGACACTAGTTAAATTATGTTTATATTAAAAAAATTAGCATAAAAGTGTTAATCAACTATTTAATAAAATAATAGTAACAACGGTAACAATAACTAATAAAATAGCATGTATATATAGATCATATTAGCAAATACTCTAAACGTACACATGATGAGATATTAATTAAATAGATCTTATTAAATATTCCTAATTGTTGGAAAAAACAATTATTAGATAACTTTTACATTTTTGACATAATAAACTTTTCGTTTCTCAATTTTTGTTTGTTTTCTTAATTAATCAATATTCTAAGGATATTAATTAACATTTATAATAAATTAATACTGCATGTATAAACTATAAATATATCACATTATCTAGTTACCACCTTACAATATCACTTTTAAAAAAATTACATTAAGATCTTTTTTTTTAAAAAAATAACGGACCTATCTTGGCTCTTAATTATTAGTACTTTTATTTGGACTTTTGGATACATGAATTTTAATGTTAAAACTTGATAATTTGACGTGGCTATTGAAAGATTAAAAATATCAATTTCTTATTTTCTCAGTATATAGAGTAATAATTTTATGGTTATATATTAAATAAGTTATAGTAGTTAAACTTCTGAACTTCAAATAAATCTTAAAAAAAATATATAAAAAGAAACTATTAAAACGTGTCTGAACTTGTCAGACACTAAAAATTAGAGTAAAAGAACATATATATATATATATATATATATATATATATATATTTTGACACCTCCAGATCCTTTTACTGTTCAGTCTAACTCTATGCCGATAACATAAGCTCTTAAAGAGAAATGAAATGTTTCACGTATGTAGTCTCTAATTATAATATTCTTTTAACTAATTTATATTTTAAAAAATAATTAATTTAATTAATTATATTAAATGTATTAAGTATTTATATTATTATTTTAAAAGTTTATTTATTTTTATCTTTTTATCCATTTAATTACTTATGAATATTTAAAAAATAATTGAATAAAAATATGTAAAAAAATAATTAATGTATCTAAAAATTATATATTTAGTCAATGACTCAACCAAAGCATGATTGAGTCTCATATATTAATTTGACCATTCACCTTTTACCTCTCCGGACTGGTTTGAGACACAACTTAAAAGGACAATCACTGTTTTCTAGTGCTAGTCGGTGTTGGTACTAAATCTTTGTTAAATGTTCTATATTTTTCACTCATTTCATAACCAATTAAAACAAAAGAGGTCATTTTCTTCTTTCCAATTGATGTGTCAAACCTTATTATCACAGCTACAAAACCAATATCATATGTAACAAAGCCCATTTCAATACCTCCTCACGGGAATGAAACATATACAAAAACGGATAATAATATTTAATTTTCTTAAATCATTCATTTAACAACTTTAATCAAATACAAAATCATATAAATACCTCAAAAGTATTGAAGGCATTAGAACAATCAAACTCACAATTAATATTTTCAAATGAAGCAGCTTTCTCTCCGTTGTCTTCATTCATATTAATTTTTTCAGACATAAGATTGTCATACATCCACTCCACTCACCGTTGTCCATCTTAACAAACCATAAAAAAATTATTCATTGACAAAACATATGCATAATAATAATATTTAACAACATTAAAAAGTTAATATAATACAAATTCAATACAATTTTTTAGCAGGAGTATTACAAATTCAAATGAAATACAAAAAATTGTTCATTAAAAAAATAATAAAGTATCTTAAAAAAATCTTCCAATTTGAAAATAAATAAATAAAAGAACCAAGTTCAATCTAAAAATACATTAGAAGACTAAGTATCCAATTTAACATATAGTAAACGATGATAACAATAATGATAAATAATTTTTATGATTAAATTTTATAAAAAATTGTTAGTACAAATTGTATCACATTAATAATTGTATGAATTTTAATATTTAATTTGTCATTTCATTTAAAAATTAATTTAAAGCTGAAATACTTTTTCCTATACATTTATATATTTTGTTTTTATTCTTACAAATTAATAATAATGTGACATCATGACATAATAACATCAATATTTTATTTATTATATCATTATTTTTGTAAAAAAATCACTATGGTAAAATAAAACAATAGTTATAAAAAATTAAAAAAAAATATAACTCATATACTTCATATTAGGTAATCCTTATGTGTCATACATATTAGGTAATCTGTATGCGTCATACGAATTAGATAATTTGTATGAAGCATACGGATTAGGTAATCCGCATGAAGCATACAAATTAGGTAATCCACATGAAGCATACGAATTAGGTAATCCGTATGAAGTAATTTGTATGAAGCACACAGATTAGATAATCTGTATGAAACATACAGATTACCAATTCGTATGATCCATACAAATTACCTAATCCATATGAAGCCAAATACAGAACAAAATCAAGGATTACCTGAAAACCATTGCCACGACGATGAAGCCAAATACAATGAGGGAAACCACCACCAGCCAAAAGGAGCTCCGCCAACAACAAAATATAAATGCCACACAAAAATCGAAGAAGAAGCAAAACGGAAGATGCACAAAATGAAATAGCACAAATGAACAAGACTCGACAACAAACAACAACAAGAAGAAACAAGAAAAGGTATTTTTACAATAATTGAAAAAGGAATGATGTATTAAAAAATGAAATAATATAAAAAGAAAACGCCTCCATGCAAAGCTGGCTTATTCCTTAAGCTCTCCCAACTTGCTAAGCAAGTTTAGGTATGCACAATCTTCAGGCCCAATTTTACATTATCAAAAGTCCATACTTAAAATTTATTCTTAAGTTATCCAATTATCTAAAAAATGAAAATCTGTAGCACTAGAGAGTTGTGCTTCCTACACCATTCATTTTTTCTTATACACCCAGCAGAAAATTGGAATTCCAAAAATGTCCTTCATCGTTAAATCTAATACACCATTCTTAGCTTTTGTGTTTTTTTTCTTGTGTTTAGCTGTGCTTTTGTGCTGCGTATTGTTGTCTCCAATTGGTGGTGTAGGTTTTGTGGTGGCGGAGGTGATCATGAGTGGTGGTGGTAGCAATTTTGGCTCGTTGGAAATCCGTCGGAGGTACGCTCTGAGACCAGTCTGCTATAATCCGTACGTAGTCTTACGGATTGCCAATCCGTATGATATACATGGATTGCCAATCCGTATGATCCATACGGATTGCCAATCCTTATGATCCATACGGATTGTCAATCCGTATGAGTATATTTAAAGATTTTTAATTTTTGAATTTGTAAAACTTAAAATTTTTCCTTTAATTTTTTAATTACATGTTTACATTTTTCCTTTTATTTTTTGAATGTGTAAAACTTATATGTTTACCCAACATACATAATTTTTTATTATTATTATCAAAACTTAGATATGGACATTAACATTGTGATTTTTTAAAAATAATTGAAAGCCTATGGAGTTGCACACATTAAGGAAAAATGCATGTCATTTGTAGTATTTAAACACATGGAGTTGCACATAGTAATAACTAAAAAACATACGATAATTGAGATGAGAGACAGAGAGACAAACATAATAACAAATGAAAAACGAAAATAACCAAACTAATCATAGTTTGAAAGATGTTGTACAACAAAGACGTCTTCTTCCATTTGAACCATTCTAGTGAGCATCATGCCCAACATTTGTAACGGTTATTGGGGGTTGTTAGGTAGCTGGTTTGTTAAAAATAGCTAAACTTTCTATTGGAGAAAAATGTTTCCAGTAGTTGGATTATGCTAACACCTTTAAGAAGTCTTCATCGATTATCAACTCTATTATGTGATATTCGATTGTTTTATCTGAATATTTTGCATGGGCTGGTTGTCGGAAAAACAATTTTCTGACCACTTGTGAGTTATGAATTCCATAAGGGGGAACCCCTACAGGCGCAACTTGCTTGATGACAACCTTGAGTGTTTCAATGTTGCATCCTGAAAGAATTTCAAATCTTATTGGATTTGTACCAGTAAAGGAGTAACCTACAAAATCCCCTTGTCGTGGTATGTTCCACTTGCCATTGTAATATAGCATTGCATCATGTGTAGGGACGATGGTGGATTGGATTAGGTTGAGTATACCATCGGGTGTTCTATTGATGGTACATAGTAATTCTATAGGGCCAACACACGGTTATTGCTCATTGGACATTAACATTATGCAAACATCATCATTTGTGAGTTGCAGAGAATGAAAAAAATATTCTTGACTTGCATCTATGGATGGTTGTCAATAATAGATTTCATGCACAAATTAGTCATTGGTTAGCTGAAGGGTGTTGTGTATCCTACTCTTGAGTGTCTGAAAAGAACAATCATTAGGAACCCGCATTGGTATTGGAGTAGGACATTGAAAATAAACACCAGTTTCCTTGTGTTTCAGTGATCCATTTGGAAAAATGAATGCTAATTTGGAGTTAGCAATGGTCTGATTGCTTGTTGTTGAATTCAAGGGGAGCTGCTTGAAGCATAAGCAAGATTGATTCAAGTCTAAAGTTTTGAGCTTTCAAACATGCAAAGGACAACTTGGAGATTAATTAGGATAAAATGTAAGAGAAAAGCAATTCTGATGATCCCAAAGCATTCATTCATTCTAACTCATATATAACTTAAAATGGTTTAATAAAAATCACAAGGCTTTCATAAAAAGGTTAAGTTTCAAACTTATTTCTAAGGTTTTTGTAAAAATAGTTTTCTTGTTGTTTTAATTGATTACAACATCGTAATAATCGATTACTTTGTTCTTCACTTACCTAGGAAAAGCTTTCATGAACAGTGTAATCGATTACATATCGGTTTAATCGATTATTATACCTTTGGTTTCTAGAAAACTGCCTTGTTGAACATTTTAATCGATTACCTAATTGGTAGTAATCAATTACATGCTTGTATATGAATATTAAAGAGTTGCTGGGATAATCGATTACCAATATACTGTAATCGATTACATAGGCTTATTTGAAAATAACCTCTCCCTACTTTAATTTATTACCATAGATGGTAACCGATTAAATGATGTGTTTAAAACTGTAAGTTTTGTACTAGATAGTCGATTACCTTGAGTAGTAATCGATTACACAGTGTAAAAGTAGAAAGGCTTTGGCTCTGCTTTAATCGATTACCAATTCTAGTAATCGATTACTCTGTTTCTAAGACTGATGTGCTTTCATGGTTTAATCGATTACCAAGGTTAGTAATCGATTACATAGTGTATTTTGAAAATAATGCATCTTCTGTCTTAATCGATTACATGCTTGAATAATCGATTATTTGGTCCATTGTAAAATTTCCAGAAAAACTTATGAACATTTTAATCAATTACATTCTTGGATTAATCGATTACATAAGCAAAATAATCGATTATTTGGCGCGTATTAATTGATTAAAGCTGTTGCGTTTTTTTGTTATAAATAGGAAATCACTTTGCTTGATTTTAAAAACGTTGGATACTGATACCCATTGAGCCAAAACAGTTCTAAAAGCCTTTCTAAGTGTTTTCCAAGGAATTTTTTACATTCTTGCTCTGGTTTTACATTGATCATGAGATTGTGAGTCAATCTTGAGCAAGATTTCATTCAACGTTAAGGGAAGCTGATTCAATTAGTAAATTCAACTTGTGTTAATCCATCATTTGCATTTTTATTCATTGGATCATCAGGTTGTTTCTCTCCTTAATCTTTTTGTAATTTTCATTTTGATTTTGGTTGTAATTTTTAGTCTATTGTAAATGGGATTCTTGCTTGTAAACTAGAGATAGGGTTTCTCTAGGGGTTGTACTGAGTAGTGTTCTCAGTAGGTTTGTCTCTAAGAATCTAATAGTGTTTTAGATTTCTGTGCTTTATCTAGAGTTGATAAAGGGAGACTTTGTAATTACTTGTAAGAACAGAAAATTGCAATAGTGGAACTCCATTCTAGTGTTGAGTGGAAGATAACTGGATGTAGCTTCATAGTGTTTGAAGTGAACCAGTATAAATCTTTTGTGTTTTAATTCTTATTTCTATCTTGATCATATTCTGTCAATTTACTTTGATTGATTTTGTTTATCAATTAACATTTTGAGCTATTGGACACCTTGAGCTGAGCATTTGATTGAATAAGGTTTCTTGGTTTCAAAAGTGATAAAGATCCTAGGGGAACTCTGATTTTGTTAACGAAATTTTTAATTTACCAAGCCTAACCAATTCAACCCCCCTCTTGGTTACGTGTGAAGTGTTCTTATATTCTACAATTGGCATGAAGAGCTGGTCCTTGAAAGTTACTCAAGATCACTATTTTTTTAAAAAAATGAATACTTCATAAATAACCTTTAAGGAAGATGCTTTTTAAATAGACCTCCTTTGTTTGAAGGGGAGAATTTCAGTTTTTGAAAAAATAGGATGAAGATCTTTATTCAATCTAATGACCCAGGTGCTTGGAATGCAATAGAAAAAGGTCCTAGAGCACCCATCAAAATGGTTGATAATGTCATGATTCCCAAAGAGTGGGATGAGATGAATGATGAAGAAAAGAGGATTGCTCAATACGATTTTAAGGCAAAAAATATGATAACTTCTGCTCTTTCTTTTGATGAATTCTTTAGAACAGTTAGATGTAACAGTGCCAAGGAGATGTGGAAGATGCTAGAGATCACTCATGAAGGAACTGAGGAAGTGAGGAGATCAAGACCTTGATTCATGAATATAAGATGTTCAAGATGAATCAAAATAAAAGTATTTCTCAACTCCAAACAAGATTCACACATATAGTAAACCATCTTTTGGGACTTGGAAAGACTTTTGATGTTGAGGAATTAAACATCAAAATCTTGAAGTGTCTCACTAGAGCATGGCAACCAAAAGTGACAGCCATCAAAGAATTCAAAGATCTTTCACAAATGACCATGGCTGCTCTCTTTGGTAAGTTACTTGAGTATGAATTAGAATTATCTCAACTAACCTTTGGTGGAGATGCAGATAGAAAAGGCAAAGGAATTGCACTAAAGGCTGCTGCACCCAAGGTGGAGAAAGAAGAAAACACAAGTGATGAGGAAGATGAAGAAAACATGAACTTTTACTTATGAAAAAGTTCAGCAAGTTTCTAAAGAAGAATAAGGGCAGAAAATTCTCAAGAAATAACAAAAGCAATACCAACAACAACAGTAGCAACATCAAGAAGGTTGACAATAACTTCACATACTTTGAATGTGGGAAACCTGGCCACATAAAGTCAGAATGTTCAATCTACTTGAAGAAACAACAAAGTGACAGCAAAGGCAAGAGAGAAGCAAAGCCAAGAAGAGCCTATATTGCTTGGGAGGACAATGAGTCTACAACTTCAGAATCCTCCACTGAATTAGAGGAAGCCAACATGTGCCTTACTTAATGAAGGGAGTGATGATCTCTTAGATGAAGAAGATAAGGTAACCTCTGAACTTGATCAAGCTATTTTTGCTTTTCAAGAGATGCATAAAGAGGCTAAAAAGCTTGCTAAATCCAACAATAAGCTTAAGAAAAACATTGAAAATCATCTTGCAAAAATAATGGAATTACAAATTGAAGTTTGTAACTTGAAAGAAGAAAATGAAAAACTTACTTCAAGCTATAAATCAAGTGGTTGTATTTGTGCCTCTTCTTCTACAACTATTGACAAATATGAAATGCTGCAAAAAGTTTTTGATGAGTATAGATTTAATCAAGAAGAGAAATACATGCAGATTGTTTCAAAGAACAATGAGTTGATTGATATCTTGGAAAAACTCAACAAAGGAAAGATGTGATTTAAATGATATGTTGAGTGCTCAAAAACAGTTTGGTGACACTTCTGGATTGGGGTACAAAAATAGTTTTAAAAATGTTCAAAAGACAACATTTGTGCTTCCAAAACAGAAGAAGAAGAAGAAGAAGAAACCAAGATTCAATCAAAATAGGTTCTTTAGAAATTCATATAAAATTGTTATTTGTCACTATTGTATAGAGAGGACACACATCTTACAAATGTTTTGCAAGAAGATTCTATGTACCAAATGGTGAGTGTATTTGGGTAGAAAAGAAAAGGCAAGCAACTAACCCATTTGGACCCAACCTCAATTGGGTACCTCCTCCTATGAAGTGATTTGTTCCTTTTGTAGGTGTGTCTTAGAGCAAGCTCTTCCTTATGGTATCTTGATAGTGGCTACTCAAGACATATGACGGGTGACAAGTCCTTGCTCACAGATCTTACACTTAAAGATGGGGGCTATGTTACTTATGGAGACAACAATAAGGGAAAGATAATAGGTGAAGGAAATATTGGTGATAGCTTGAACATAAAAATCAGCAATGTACTCTATGTTGGAGGCTTGAAGCATAATCTACTAAGCATAAGCCAACTATGTGACAAAGGTTTTAAAATCTCTTTTAATCAAGATTGATGCATGATATATGATGGTAAAAGTGGAGAAGTTATCCACATTGGCAAAAGAAAAGATAACATTTATTTGCTTTCTATAGACCATGCATTCTTCCACAAGACTACATGTTTAATGAGTAAGTTAGATGAAACTTGGTTGTGGCATAGGAGAGCTAGTCACATTAACAAGCACCATATGAATAACCTTATTAAAAAGGACTTAGTAATTGGCTTACCAAAACTCAAATTTGAAAAGGACAAACTTTGTGATGCATGTCAAAAGGGGAAACAAACCAAAATCTCTTTTCAAAGTAAAAATATTGTTTCCACCTCTAAACCACTTTAATTATTGCACATTGATTTGTTTGGTCCTTCTAGAACCATGAGTTTAGGTGGAAATTACTATGGACTTGTTATTGTTGATGATTACTCTAGATTTACTGAGACTTTGTTTTTGAAATCCAAGAGTGATGCTTTCCATGCTTTTAGAAAGTTGGCCAAAGTAGTTCAAAATGAGAAAGGTTATAAAATTATCACAATTAGAAGTGACCATGGTGGAGAATTCCAAAATGAGCATTTTGAAAAATTCTGTGAAGAAAATGGAATTAACCACAACTTTTCAGCTCCAAGAACACCCCAACAAAATGGTGTTGTGGAGAGAAAAGACAGATCACTTGAAGAAGGTGCAAGAACACTTCTAAATGAGACAAATTTACCAAAGTATTTTTGGGCTAATGCAGTAAGCACTGTTTGTTACACTTTAAATGGATTACTCATAAGACCCATTTTGAAGAAAACACCTTATGAGTTATACAAAGGAAGAAAGCCCAATATTTCTCATTTAAGAACTTTTGGCTGCAAGTGTTTTGTCTTAAATAATGGGAAAGAATCACTAGGAAAGTTTGATGCAAAAGCTGATGAAGCTATATTTCTTGGATATTCATTGCAAAGTAAAACATATAGAGTTTTCAACAAAAGAACCATGTGCATGGAAAAATCTGTTCATGTAATTTGTGATGAATCTAACCACTCAAAAGAAAAAAAAGATTGTGATGTAGATGCAAGTCAATTGGAAGAAAATGTCCAGCTAGAGAAATTATCTATCAATGAGAAAAGTGAACCTAGTGCAAAAGCAATTCCATCAACTTTCAATCAAGAACCAAAAGCGTGGAGAACTACAAAAGACCTCTCACTAGACAACATTATTGGAGAAGTCTCAAAGGGAGTCTCTACTAGATCTTCTCTTAGAAATTTATGTTGTGATATGGCTTTTGTATCTCAAATTGAACCTAAAGATATTAACATGCCTTACAAGATGAACATTGGATGCATGCCATGCATGATGAACTAAATCAATTCAAAAGAAATGAAGTTTGGGAACTTGTTCCTAAACCATCATTAATTAAGCCTATTGGTACAAAGTGGGTTTTTAGGAACAAACTTGATGAAAGTGGAATCATAGTAAGAAACAAGGCTAGATTGGTTACTAAAGGTTACAACCAAGAGGAAGGCATTGACTATGAGGAAACTTTTGCTCCAGTTGCAAGATTGGAAGCAATTAGGCTATTACTTGCATATGCATGCTTAATGGATTTCAAACTTTATCAAATGGATGTCAAAAGTGCTTTTTTAAATGGTTACGTAGAGGAGGACATCTATGTTGAACAACCTCCAGGCTTTTCTGATTTTAAATATCCTAATCATGTTTATAAACTTAAAAAGGCCCTCTATGGTCTGAAACAAGCTCCAAGATCATGGTATGAAAGATTGAGTAAGTTCCTACTTGATCAATCTTTTGTAAGGGGCAATGTTGATAAAACCTTGTTCATCAAGAGGCATAAGAATGATATCCTATTGGTTCAAATATATGTTGATGACATTATTTTTGGTTCAACTAATCAAATGCTTTGTAAAGAATTTTCTGCAGCTATGCAAAATGAGTTTGAGATGTCTATAATGGGAGAATTAGCCTTCTTTCTAGGACTTCAAGTTAAACAAATGAAGAATGGAACTTTCCTCAATCAATCAAAGTATTGTCTTGAAGTCATCAAGAAGTTTGAAATGGAAAAAAGCAAAGATGCTGCAACTCCAATGGCAACCTCAACATACCTTGATACAGATGAAAAAGGGAAGAAGGTGGATGAATCCAAATTTAGAGGAATGATTGGTTCTTTACTATATTTAACAGCTAGTAGACCATATATTATGCTAAGTGTTTGCTTGTGTGCAAGATATCAAGTAAATCCAAAAGAGTCTCATCTTACAGCTGTCAAAAGGATCATCAAATACCTCAAGGCAACACCCAAAGTTGGGCTATGGTATCCTAAGGGTGCACCAATAAATATTATTGGATATTCTGATTTTGATTTTGTAGGATGTAAACTTGATAGGAAAAGCACAAGTGGAACTTGTCATCTTCTTGGAAGCTCACTCATATCATGGCATTGCAAGAAACAAGCTTGTGTAGCTTTGTCAACTGCTGAAGCTGAATATATCTTAGCTGGAGTTGTTGTGCACAAAGCCTATGGCTTAAATAACAATTGCAAGATTTTGGAGTTGATCTCAAGGAGATACCACTACTTTGTGACAACACAAGTGCAATAAGTATTTCAAAGAATCCTATCATGCACTCAAGGACCAAGCACATTGAAATTAGGCATCATTTCATAAGAGACCATGTGCAGAAAGGTAACATTAAGATTGATTTCATTGATACAAACAATCAATTGGCTGACATATTCACAAAACCTTTGGCTAGGGACAGATTTTATGATTTGAGGAACATGCTAAGTATACTTGATGAATCTAACCTAAACTAGCTTGTTTGATCATGCCTTTTCATACTTGAATTTAATCCATTGCTAAAACTTTACAAAAAGCTGCCACAAATTAGAAAAAGCTCTGCAATCTGATGTTTTCTCTGTAATAATCGATTACTTGTTGGGATAATCGATTATTTTCATTAAAATTCACATTATTCATGATTTTTGAACTATTGTAATCGATTACAGCTAAGTGGTAATCGATTATTTCTCTTTTTCACATGTTGTTCTTTCTGGAATAATCGATTACGAAGCAAGATAATCGATTACAATGAACAACGAGCTATTTTCAATTTTTAAAGCTTTCTGGAATAATCGATTACATGAAAATGGTAATCGATTACTCTTCCAATTTCCTTCTATTTCAAGTTTTTAAAGCTTTCTGGAATAATCGATTACACGTCGGGATAATCGATTACATGATCTCTGATACGTGCTTGGATTCAATTTTTACTGATATAATCGATTACAAATCATCTTCAACCTCTGAATGCTTGCAAAATAATCGATTACCTTACGGAATAATCGATTACTGTGTGTTAATTTTGTTTTCCAAATATGTGAAATAATCAATTACAGCCCATTTTTAATCGATTATTTAAGCTGTTATTTGAATTCTGACAGTTTTTTCTGGGTTTCGTAATTGCCCAATCCAATCAATTTCGTATTTAATCATCATTGATTTGGGTTAACTGACTCTAATAGCTATATTTTTGAATAATTCGAATGTTGGTGACTGATTTTTTTGTCTATAGATACAAGCTTTGCATTAACATTTGTCTTTACACCAATATCTCTATCTTCTCTTGTTCTCTCTCTGTCTTAGCCTTTTTGTGTCTGAAACCCTCATTTGTGTCCTTTATTTCTCTCAAAATGTCTGCACCAAAACGTATTAGAACTGGTAAGAGAAAGGTAGGGGAGTCCTCTTCTAACCCACAGCCTCAACCACCCCCAAATGGGTTGGACATCTGGTTCAACAGAGAATCTGATAAAATGAACTACCTTCAATTTCATGCAACCAAGCCCATTAGTTCACCCAAATATCTCAGCCTTGATTGGTTCATTAGGGAAGAATTTATATTTCCTGCCTATCTAGAAGCCCAAGGTCTTAGGGCATTTGTTGAGATGAAGGGAACCTACTACCCTGACTTGGTAAAGGTTTTCTATACCTGTGCCAAAAGGTCTATGAATGGGAACCTCAAGTCTATGGTCAAGGGAGTTGAAATGGAAATAACTCCTGAGATGTGGGAAACAATTGCTGGAGTAGTATGTGAGGGGGAGAGAAAATTCGAAGAGAACCCTGAAGGTTACAACAAGATGGATACCTATAGAGGTATGCTGACTGACCCCCACATGCAACTGAGGAATAGGTTGGGAACTATCCTAATGACCCCCTGAGGATAGGCTCCTCCATTATATCATCACTTATGTTCTTACTCCAAGGGCAACAAACCATGCCCAAGCAACTGACGAAGACCTACAACTTGTGTATGGTCTGAAGCATTCCATACCCATGAATTGGGTAATTATTTTTCAAGAGGTCATGTTGAAATCCAAAAGGCTGGTCAACTATCCATTTTCTTATCTAGTGTTAGCTTAAAGGTTCATTGATCATTTCAATATTGATGTAACCAATGAAGTGATAGACAACACCAACTCCTCAAATAGCCTTATTCAAGAGAAACATCTGTCCAAGCTTGGCTTAATAAAAACACCAGATGGATGGGTAATGGCAGGGCAACAACAACAAGTGCCTCCACAAATGCCACAACCTGATCCTGCTGCTGCTGGTGATCAAGAGGACACCTCTGAAGACTCCAGGCAATCTGACCAACCTATCTATAACCAATTTGAGTCCCTCATGCTGGAAAAGATGAATGGGCTACTCAGCATGCATCCTGAATTCGGGGTTGAGACTCAAAACTCTTTTAGGGACATCAATGCTAGGCTAGACATTATAGAAGCCACTCTTAAAGTGGATGATTCTGAAGATTTTTAGTTTTTGTTTTGTCTAGTTTATGAATTATGTTTTTTTTCTTTGTAATTTTAATGCTTTCTAGTTCTATTTTGTACCCATCTCCCTTATGTTAATGAAATATTAGAATTATATCTGTTGTGCTTTGCCATTTTTGGACTTTAACAAGCCAAATAGGGGGAGAAAAAACTGATTTCAGGAATGATCTATATACACCTCTGTTTTCCCTTGTTTTTCATGCTCATTTTTGGCTAAAAATTGGTCTAAATGGTTTGTGTAATGTAAGGGGAGATAACTGTTAAAAATGATTGCATTAAGTCCATAAATCATGTGAATGAATGCTAAGTAAATATCAGATGCTTTTAACACTTGTTCTTGCAAAGGAATTGAATTTTTTTCAGGTTTAAAAAACCTCAAATAAGTGCTAAGTTGATCACTCAAATTAATCTCAAGACTCACTGTTAATCAATTAAAGATTTGGCATGTTTAAAGCCAAAAAGGGGGAGATTGTTGAATTCAGGGGGAGTTGCTTGAAGCATAAGCAAGATTGATTCAAGTCTAAAGTTTTGAGCTTTCAAACATGCAAAGGACAACTTGAAGATTAATTAGGATAAAATGTAAGAGAAAAGCAATTCTGATGATCCCAAAGCATTGCATTCATTCTAACTCATATATAACTTAAAATGGTTTAATAAAAATCATAAGGCTTTCATAAAAAGGTTAAGTTTCAAACTTATTTCTAAGGTTTTTGTAAAAATAGTTTTCTTGCTGTTTTAATCGATTACAACATCATAATAATCGATTACTTTGTTCTTCACTTACCTAGGAAAAGCTTTCATGAACAGTGTAATCAATTACATATCGGTTTAATCGATTATTATACATTTGGTTTCTAGAAAACTGCCTTGTTGAACATTTTAATCGATTACCTAATCGGTAGTAATCGATTACATGCTTGTATATGAATATTAACGAGTTGCTGGGATAATCGATTACCAATATACTGTAATCGATTACATAGGCTTATTTGAAAATAGCCTCTCCCTACTTTAATCGATTACCACAAATGGTAACCGATTACATTATGTGTTTAAAACTGTAAGTTTTGTACTAGATAATCGATTACCTTGAGTAGTAATCAATTACACAGTGTAAAAGTAGAAAGGCTTTGGCTCTGCTTTAATCGATTACTAATTCTAGTAATCGATTACTCTATTTCTAAGACTAATGTGCTTTCATGGTTTAATCGATTACCAAGGTTAGTAATCGATTACATAGTGTATTTTGAAAATAATGCATCTTCTGTCTTAATTGATTACATGCTTGAATAATCGATTATTTGGTCCGTTGTAAAATTTCCAAAAAAACTTATGAACATTTTAATCAATTACATTCTTGGATTAATCGATTACATAAGCAAAATAATAGATTATTTGGCACGTATTAATTGATTAAAGATGTTACGTTTTTCTGTTATAAATAGGAAATCACTTTGCTTGATTTTAAAAATGTTGAATACTGATATCCATTGAGCCAAAACAGTTCTAAAAGCCTTTCTAAGTGTTTTCAAAGGATTTTTTTACATGTTTGCTCTGGTTTTACATTGATCATGAGATTGTGAGTTAATCTTGAGCAAGATTTCATTCAAGGTTAAGGGAAGCTGATTCAATTAGTAAATTCAACATGTGTTAATCCATCATTTGCATTGTTATTCATTGGATCATCAAGTTGTTTCTCTCCTTAATCTTTTTGTAATTTTCATTTTGATTTTGGTTGTAATTTTTAGTCTATTGTAAATGAGATTCTTGCTTGTAAACTGGAGATAGGGTTTCTCTAGGGGTTGTACTGAGTAGTGTTCTGTTGCGAACACGGCAAGTGCACCGCTCATTTCAAGTAATAAAGTAAGTAAGTAGAGTATCGTCTCCACAGGGATTGGGGTGAAATTCACAGTAATATTAGGTCTAAGCAATTGGAAGTAAAATAAAAGAAAATGTTTGTGAAGAATTGTTGTGTGTGTGATGAATGATTAAATAAAGAACAGAAAATAAATTGCAGTAAATTAAAGTGGAGTGTTACCTATGGAAGAAACAATTGTGGTTAGGACTCAATCCCCTTTGATTCCTACCTCTTTCACTTAACTGGTTATCAAGATCTTTCCAAATTTAGTTAAATCCTAATTCCTTAGCAATTTAACCCTTTAACCTGAATTGAAATCCTAATCCCTTAGCGATTCCTATCAAGCTAAGCATTTAAAAGAATATGTCATAAATTGATTGTTCTGATTGCTCAGAGAATAAATCTTTTCTAATTTAGTTAACCCCTAATCCCTTAGTGAATTAACCTTTTAACCTGAATCAAAAACCTAATCCCTTAGTGAATTCTATCAAGTTAAGCATTTAAAAGAATATATTATAAGGTTCTGCAGCCACGCATCCCTATCCCTAGGCAATGAACAACTGTTATTTTACTAAGGTTAGAAATTAGAATCCCAACATCCCTATTGCAAATCCTAACCCTCAGTACTTAATTAGAATGGCCAGTTCCAAATAAGAATAAAACAATGAACAGCAGAGTAAAATAAAGCAATCATAAAGAAATCTCATTCAATACCAGTCAAATTACAGAGGAGTTCACATTGGTTCTTGGCCTAACCACAATACAGGATTTAGCCTGACATAGGCTTCAAAAACACCAAAGCATACATGAAGAACATAATTCTGCAGTAGTCCCTAGCTTTGATTCTTGACTTCCAATGGTTTCCAAGCCTTTGATTGATGTCTAATGGTGTTTTTCCCCCCTTCTTCAGTCCTAAAGGCCTTTCTTTTATAGATTGGTTTAATTAGAGTAACAAAGCCCCTGTTCTGTGCCAATTTCGAACCATATCTTTTTAAATAAGGCAACTGAGTCTCCGCCGCGCTAATGGCGCGTGCCTGGCGCCCCAGGCGCAAGGTTCCAGAGATGGTGGCGCTCCAGGCGTGAGATTGGCGCCCCAGGCGTGAGATTCCAGAGATGGTGGCGTTCCAGGCGTGAGATTGGCGCCTCGGGCGCCAGATTCTAGAGATGGTGGCGCTCTTGGCGCGGACTTGGCGCTCCTAGTGCAGGACCTTCAGCTTGGTTTTCTTCTTTCTTTTGTCTGATTCTCCTCTTTTTGGCCTGAAATCACAACTTAGAAATGAAATGAGATAAAATTAAACATAAGCAACAATTAAACTAATTCTAACCTATATTCCTAAAGATTTAATTGAATTATAACATAAAACTAGCCTAAAACTAAGATGTGTTAGCAACACATCATGTTCCCAGTAGGTTTGTCTCTAAGAATCTAATAGTGTTTTAGATTTCTGTACTTTATCTAGAGTTGATAAAGGAAGACTTTGTAATTACTTGTAAGAACAGAAAATTGCAATAGTGGAACTCCATTCTAGTGTTGAGTGGAAGATAACTGGATGTAGCTTCATAGTGTTTGAAGTGAACCAGTATAAATCTTTTGTGTTTTAATTCTTATTTCTATCTTGATCATATTCTGTCAATTTTCTTTGATTGGTTTTGTTTATCAATTAACATTTTGAGCTATTGGACACCTTGAGCTGAGCATTTGATTGAATAAGGTTTCTTGGTTTCAAAAGTGATAAAGATCCTAGGGGAAACTCTGATTTTGTTAAAGAAATTTTTTATTTACCAAGCCTAACCAATTCACCCCTCCTCTTGGTTAAGTGTGAAGTGTTCTTATATTCTACACTTGTTTCTCCTAAGAATGTCATAGTATTGAGAATGAATTTTGTTTGCGGAGGTATGTTGTGTGGGAGTGACTGGTTGTGTTAGCGGTGTGTTGTGTTTTTTATAGAAGCTTGTTTGGAATCCAATGTTGATTGAGACATGTCAAACAAAGTGTTGTCAATTTCGACTGCATAGTATTGTAGATAGTGTTGTCTTTCTGTATACTGCATGGTGTGTCAGGTATGCGTTATGCAATGTGTTGTCAATTTGGACCTTTTAAAAAGCACAGTTTCAAACGAAATTTGAATTTTTGTATTTGTTAAGAGTGTATAATTTGGTGTATCAAATGAATGTATTTGTGTTTTGAACTTTTGTTTAGATGGACAACGATGATTGGATGTATGACAGTATTATGTTTGTAGAATTTAGTATGCCAAAAGACATTAATATGACTGAAGACAACAAAGACGTACCTTCTGTGTTTGAAAATAACATGTGTTCAGTTGATTGTTCTAATGCCTTCATTACTTCAAAGGTATTTTTTGACGTTGTCTTTTAGTAAATGGTGTGATGATTAAATTTTTGATAAGATTTAACGTGTATGAGATTGCAATGTTTTTGTAGGTGTTTAATTCTCGTGAAGAGTTATTGCAATGGGCCCGTAGAGTTGCATATGAGATTGGCTTCGTAGCTATGATAATGAGATCTGACATAGCAACTGGAAAAAATGGGAGGACCTCATTTATTTTAATTGGTTGTGAAAGGAGTGGAAAATTTAGAGCATTCAATAAAGATTTAGTCCGTACGACGACTAGCACCAGAAAGTGTGATTGTCCTTTTAAGTTGCAAGCAAAACCAGTTTTGGATGGTAAAGGCTGGATGGTGAAGTTAATATGTGGGACTCATAACCATCGTTTGGTTAAGTCATTGACGGGACATCCATATGCTGGTCGTTTAACTGAGGATGAGAAGCTTATTGTTGCTGATATGACAAAGTCAAAGGTGAAACCCAAGAATATTCTTCTAAATTTGAAGGATCACAATCCAAACAACTATACAACATTGAAGCAAGTTTACAATGCCAGATATGCGTACCGTACTTCTATAAGAGGCAGTAATACTGAAATGCAATACTTGATGAAACTTCTTAAACGCGACATGTATATCCACTGGCATAGACTGAAGGACGAAAATGTTGTACGCGACATTTTCTAGTCACATCCAAATGTAGTGAAGTTGATAAATGCATGTCATTTGGTATTTCTCATAGACAGTACGTACAAAACAAATAGGTACAGACTCCCCCTGCTGGACATTGTCGGTATCACACCTACTGGGATGACATTTTCAGCTGCTTTTGCATATTTGGAGGGCAAACGTATAAACAAGCTTGTATGGGCGCTTGAACGATTTAGGGGGCTTTTTCTGAAGAAGGATCTTTTCCCTGAAGTCGTTGTTACTGACAGAGATTCAGCCCTGATGAATGCTGTGAAAATTGTCTTCCAAAATACAACGAACTTGTTGTGTCAGTTCCACATTGACAAGAATGTGAAGGCAAAATGTAAAACCCTTGTGGGACAAAACAATGCATGAGACTATGTGATGGATGCATGGAGGAGTCTGGTAAATTGTGATTTTGAAAAAGAATATGAAGACTGTGTTACAAAGTTTGAATGTGCTTATGCACCGTGGCCAATCTTTGTTCAGTACGTGAAAGACACATGGTTGAATCCACACAAAGAAAGATTTTTAACGGCATGGACTAATAAGGTCATGCATTTTGGAAACACAACAACTAACAGTATGAAATCATAAAACCCTTTTACTTTGCTGATATAGAATTACAATATTTGACAAAACGTAATTATGATGTGTTTAAAATTGTAGTGTTGAGTCAGCTCATTGGAACTTAAAGAGACTACTGCAGAATAGCTTAGGAGATCTATGTACTGTTTGGGATGCCATGAACGATATGATAACGTTGCAATAGAGTGAAATAAAGTCATCTTTTGAGAGAAGCACACATGTTGTTGGACATGCGTTTAAAGGGACCTTGTACAAAAGACTGATAGGCATGGTTTCTATTGGATATAGGGGGAGCAACAAGAAGAATAAAGCCTTTGACTTAGAAGTGTTTTGAGCTTTTCACATGCCTTGAAGATTGAAATCCAAATCCAAGTGTATAAGGAGCAAATCTGTTGATCCTTGCATTTGCATACATAAAGTCATTTATATGCTTAAGAGTTTTTAACATAGAATCAAAGCTATTTCGAAAAAGTTCTAAATGGTAAAGCTTTTGGAAAAACATTATTTCACTGAGTTAATCGATTACCACAAAGATTAATCAAGTATATTGTTCATGTTTGAATCTGGAAAAGCTTTGATAAACATTTTAATTGATTACATCACGGATTAATCGATTATATAACTTGTGTTTACAACTGGAAAAGTTTTAATGTACATATTAATCGATTACGCATATCTTGTAATCGATTACATAGTGTAATTCAAATATAATACATTTCTGCTTTAACCGATTACCATTTATTGTAATCGATTACACAAGATATCTTGAAAATCATGTTTTCACTAAATTAATCGATTACCATAATTTGTAATCGATTACATAGACTATTTTGAGAAAACCTGCTTTGCTGGTTTAATCGATTACCATAACTTGTAATCGATTACATAGGCTATTTGTAAAAATAAGGTTTTCTGCTTTAATCGATTACAACTCGATTTAATCGATTATTTTGCTAGTAAATGAAACCTAGAATGTGCCTTGAACACTTTAATCGATTAAGTGATAATTTAATCGATTACATATGCGTTTTAATCGATTATTAGGCGCGTGTAATCGATTACTGGTTGTTACAAAGGTTTGTTAAAAATAGAGGAAAGGCTTGGCTTGTTTTGTAACTTGAACACTTCGTATTTTCTGAGAATACACAAGTCTTTTGAGAGTTTTAAAGTGAATTTCTGGGTTTACTAACTTCTTGTCCCACTGTTTAATCTTCATGAGCTATTGAATGATTTTTGGGCAAAAAACTTCAAGAGTTTAAAGGAGAGCATGTTCTGAGAGTTTGTTTCTGCATTCAACCTTGCTTGATAATTCATTTGCATACATTTTCAATGGATCATTAGGTTGCTTCTCTCCTTAATCTCTAAGTGTAATTTCGTTTTTACAATTTCTGTTATTTGAGACTATTATATTTGAGTTCTTGAAGCTTTGGCTAGAGTAGTGTTCTCTAGGAAAGAGCAAAGTAGTGTTCTCTAGTTCTTGTTCTTTAGGAGTCTAATAGGGTTTTAGATTTCTATTCTTTATCTAGTGTTGATAAAGAGAGGTTGTTGTAAAGCTTGTAAGAACAAAATTTCATAATAGTGGGACTCTAATCTAGTGTTGATTAGAAGAAACTGGATGTAGCTTATATTGTGAAGTGAACCAGTATAAATTGCTTGTGTTAGTTTTGTTTATCTCTATCTTTACAAGTCATCTTGTTTATTTGATCTTGTCTTCATTATTATTACCTAACAAGTTCTGTTTTGAGCTATTAGTTTCTTGAATTGAGTTGGTTGATTGAATAAGAGTATTCTTGGTTTTAAAAGTGATAAAGATCCTTAACTTTGATTTGATAAATAATTTTAAAAGACCAAGTTTAAACCAATTCACCCCTCTTGGTTATTGTGGGTATTCCTATTGTTTTCAGTTTCAATGTATGCGTTAAATGAAATTGCTACTGAGTTTCAGTGAGTTGACTATGCACGTGTTGATCGCACTCGTTGTGGATGTGTGTTCAGAAGTACGCATGGTCTACCTTGTGCGTGTGAGCTAGCTAGAATTGGTCTTGGTAGTATACCGTTGGCAACTGTACACATGTGTTGGCGGAGGTTACATTTTGAAGACCAAGGTCACAATGAGTGTGAAATCCACATAAAAGAAGAAATGGATGCAATATCGAAGCGTTTCGAACATCTTGATATGTGTGGCAAAGTAACTCTTAAGAGTAAGCTCAAAGAACTAGCATATCTAGATACAACTTCCATGTGTCCTACTGCTGAAAAGGTGAAGACAAAAGGAGCACAAAAGAAACACCAAAGATCAACCAAGCGGGATCCATCGTACTTTGAGTACGTGGTTGCGTTTCATTTGCAGCATGATAATTGTTCATCTCAACCTCGTTCTACATCAACATCTTCATGAATTATGCCCTCTTGTAATATCCCAATGCTGGATCAATTTCTCCCATGCATGAAGAATTACATTTTAAATGTCAGTGATGTTAAAGCAGATGGTAATTGCGGTTATCGTGTTATTGTGAGCTTACTTAGTTATGGTGAAGATGCTTGGGCTGTGGTGCGCAATCATTTGCTCAAAGAACTTGCATAATGGTCTAATGAATATATTGTCTTGTTTGGTGGGTTACATAAATTTGAGCAGTTAAAGAGGTCACTCTTGGTGGATGAGTTGTCAAAGGTACATGTTATGCTTTGTTTTGATATGTATATGATACATTGGTGGGTTATTGTACTAATCCTTTTTTATGCGATGCCTCACGGTATAACGTTCTAGTTGTTTGTGGTGGCAGGCAACAATTGACAAATGGATGGATATTACTGACATGGGTTACGTGATTGCCTCACGGTATAACCTTGTACTCATTTGTCTTTCTCTGCAACAAAGTATGATGTTTTTCCCTCTTAAAAGTCAACCGCCTAGAGATGCTGGTGTACATCGGGTCATTTGTATTAGTCACGTATATGGAAATCATTTTGTTCAGGTATTACGAATACTATTTTATTTGTTTACACTAACTACAAGAAATATAATTAACCATAACAGTATGAATCATGATTTGTACATGTATTATTGCGAGACGGATATCCTATGCCACCAACTGCTTTGTTATGGTCAAGAAATTGTTATTCACTAGCAAAAGAGTGACCTACTAGTTATATTAGTCAAATGCAGAGGTACATCAGTTTGACGAGAATACCAGCTGACTATGTGGATTTGGAGTGTTAAAGATTTAGGTTTTACATCAACTATATATTTTCTATTTCATTAGATTATATGTTTTACGACGACAAATGAAATGAAATATTTGTTCAATAATAATGGATTATGAAATCATTTACACATATGTTCATAACAAATGAATACGCCATATTAAAGGATGACAAAAGTCAATCTCGCCACGATCCATTCGTGGAACGTCTAGACCGCACATACACTATCCTATCCTGACATACGCTACGTGCTATGGTAATACATTGCTCAACTATGACGTATGCATTAGTGCCAGTGGTAACCATCCGAAGATCTATCATGTGTTGCAACCTTCCCGCAATGTTCTGGAATGCGCCCTTAATAGATTATGCAAAGAATGGATTAGACAACAAGGCCATAAAATATTGAAAGTGACAATCAAATGAAACCCAATTTTCAGTCACACTTACCAATGCATGTTGAGGAATGTTAGGCTGATCAGGTTCAACTACATCTGGTTGTACAACAGGTGGTGGATCTGGCACATGAGGTGGTGCATCTGTTATGGTATGTGGCACATCTAGAGGACGTCTTATGGCCTCCCCAGTCTGCGGCGGGATCATAAAAGGGTGGGATATTTGGTAGAACCAACCCAAGTAATCTGCATGACACTGACCAGGGAAACTGGCAACGCCTCCTGTGACTGCTAGATATTGAGCAAAGTTAAGCCATCTGTCGTCGACCTCTTCAGTGGATGGGGAATCCAACCTCAGAAGATGCAGAATACTCTGCACGAACCCAAACTGTCGGAGTACTCACTCTGGTTGGTATCTAACAATATATGGGCCCTAGCGGATATGACCTAAGAAGAGGCTAATGACTTCAAATTCACGGACCACACAGTGACCAGTGAATGGTGTCCGGCAAACATTGTCAATAGTCAACCTATCTAATCGCCTTCAATATGTTGCGACAGGTAATGCTTTCCCTAGCTTCCAACCGATGTGTGTGGCACTCTTGTTAGCGAAAATCGTGCAACCAACCAAATGGAGCAAATATACTCGGGCTGCCATTGTCCACTCCATCTGCTGACACTTCACAGCATACAACTCTCGCAACCATGACAAACGAACATATGCTCCATGACATTGTTTCGTCTCAGCTTCAGCCTCTTTGGGGGTCACCTCAAGCAACTCCATTAATAATTGAACTGCCTCCTCTACATCCAATATATCATAGCTCTGGAAGGCACCCATGACAGGTAGATGGAACAGCGATGCAACGTCGTCCAGCGTGATCGTCATCTCTCCGATCGGCAAATGGAAACTACTGGTCTCCTTATGCCATCTCTCCACAAAAGCTGAGATTAAACCCGGTCATCTGTCTCCAGCGAACAGGTGATAAATGGGCTTAACCCTGTACCAACGACCAAACCTTCAATCTCAGGTGCAGGCCTGCCAAATTTGTGCACCTTTCTCCCATGAGATGCCAACTTCAACTCAGGGCGTTCCTGTAATATTTGTTAGTTAAATATGTACATCATTGTCAAATTGAATTAAATTTAAATATAATGGTATGGTACTTCTCCTGTCCAAACTTTCGCCACAACATGATCCGCATAAAGTGACAACACAGAAGTGTCACAGGGCCCCTCTAGAAAGCCTCAGCCTCATCATCAATGCTTCCCTCATTAGGTGCAACCGTATCACCAACGCCTACATCTTGGTCAGCAGCTCATCTACACTAGCCGTGCACGTTTTCTTCATGCCGATGCTGTTGGCCTACAACGTGCAACGGGTTCATCAGCGTCACCACTTGCCTCTCTAGCCAAGGCCCGACGTAATCCTAACGTTTTAACCATAACCTGACATTTTGAGAAATGTTACATAACATATCATAACATATCATACTAGGCTTTCAAATTACAAAACATGCATCACCATCTCGACAACTTTACATATTTAACTAGTGATAGCAATTGTCTCAAATTACACAGCATGCATCAAATCAACATAATTCTACAATTGTTTCAGTTCAATAAACTTGACATAAACATTTGTAGCCAGTGGTAGCAACATCTCTGATTACCTAATGGAATTACACAATGGAATTACACAACTAGTATTCATTTCAATCCTAAAGTAATTTCAAAGAACAATTGTTTCAAAGAAAACCATGTGATGTGTGCAACAACAAATTACACAATGGAATAGTTAGTTTGGCACTAATGGGATTATGTTACGCCTCTTTCATTTTCCGATCTTCCCGTCAAATGTACATCAATTGCTAATATTAAAGTACTATCACAAGCTACATTTTCATACATAGATAGACATGCATTCATATTAGTGTAACATTGAAATCAATGATAGGTACGCAAGTTACTTTACCTTTAATTAATTGAACAAATATATCACAAATATTATAGCATCCCATAATTAATTATGTTACACATATATAAATACACAACAAGGTTATTTGAAATTGAACATATAAACCAAATGAGTACTAAAAAGCACACATGGAAGTCTGTGATCTTGATTCCAATTACTTTTTAGTGCTAGTTTGACACTGACCAGGAGGGCAAGAAGCACTTCTACCTCAAGTTTGCAAAAAATGTTCATTACTGGCTTTTAAATTAATACATGTTTTGGTTTTGAATGTGCTTTGATCACTCATGCATGGATTCGAAGATGGTTGCATCTTAGTTTCTTCTCTGTCCCATTTTGGTTCACTGCTAAATTTCCTTGTTCACTTTCTCCTCTCCGATCTTCATTCCTATCTATTATTGAATTTGGTTAAGTCAGCCAATTTCCAATTTATGTGGTCTTTTTTAGTTTTCTGACGTCTAAAGAATCATAACTCACTTAAGTGGTAACTTTTGATGGAAAAACTAAATAGAAGTTGCTAACTAAAACCAGTGATTCTTCTTCACTAACTGGTTTCTAGTGGTGTGTGTGTAAGTTCTAACCAATAGAGATTTTCCTTGGGGAATATGATGGCCAAGGTCGGCTTTAGATGGAGATATTACTTCAACTGAGATAACAGGAAATATGCAGCACTTGTAGGTCCTCAAAATACCCAAAACAAGGTGAACAAAAAATGGAATCATTAAGGCTTCAAGAAATATAATTATGGGATAAGAAATTGATGCTTTTACAGGAAATGATAACACTATAAAGGTTGTACAGGTGGGGAAGAGATGAAAATAGCCTCAAAATAAAGTCCACTCAAGCAAATCAAGGTCCACTCAAGTAGAGAAACATGTTTTCAAACAAGGTCCACTCAAGCAAATCAACAGATTTCAATTTCATTTGCTGGCTCAAAGCTATTTGCATTCAAAAAACCTCAAAATACACGTACAGATTGACAATCCGTAAGGTCCATACGGATTGCCAATCCGTAAGGTCCATACGGATTGGCAATCCATATGACTCTTAGAGATTGGCAATCCGTATGGACCTTACAGATTGTCATCCCGTATGGACCTTACAGATTGTCAATCCGTACGAGTCTTACGGGTTGGAAACCGTGAGGTCCATACGGATTGTCAATCCGTAAGAGTCATACGGATTGTCAATCAGTATGACCTTACGAATTTCAATTCCTTCTTATGGATCTACAATCTGTAGGGGCAAAAAAACACCAGAAACGGAGAAGACGATGCGCGACTTACTTGTTATCGCAGAACTAGTGACGGCGGCGGAATCGGTGATGCCTACGGATGAAATCACCGACTGCTCGGCAAGAAGAGGAGAACAAAGGCGCATACGATTTTCTCAACTAGGAATAGTCGAAAACGAAGAGGAAGAGGCGCGTGGATTCTTTGCAAATGTTGTATGGTGTATTGAAAATTTTAAAAAGCTTCTATGTTGTGTGGATTTTTAATAGGATTATTTTTGGAATTCAACTATTCCTTGTTGGGTGTATTAGAATAATTGATAGTGTAGGAAGCACAACTCAACACTAGAATTCGTGCCCAAGTTTTGCCTAAGTAGACTCCTTATCCAACTGCCATTTCTCTTATCTCACTAACCAAGGTTGCTAAAATAGGAACAGTGGCCAAAATGCCACGAGTTTTAAAAAAATTTGGCAAAATGCCACGCGGTCCAAACATTTTGCCAAACTGCCACGCCAGCTAATTCGCTGGCCAGCCGGGCGAATAAAGCAATGACACATGGCGACAAGAGGTTGGACGGACTGGGCGGGCAGGCGCCATACGTAGTTCGCTATGGGAGGCAGCGAATTCCGTCATGCTGGCGTGGCGCGGACCACACCTAATTCGCTAGTGGGCCCAGCGAACTATGCCATGCTGGCCCACTATTTAAGCAGCATGCGACACGTGACAAGCATGCACAGAAGGCACAGTGTGAATGTAAACTTTGGAAGGCCATAACTTTTGACTAGGTGTCCGATCGAGGCGAAACCGGTGGCCACGTGCTCAAAATTGAGAGGAGAAACCGGAGGCTGTCTATTTTGGAAAAACCATCAAACATGTGGTGTTTCTTGAGAAACAGAAACTGCAGTGGAAGCTACTTGGTTTCCTTTTAAACAAGCAGAAACACCAGAAGTAGAAACAAAAGTTCCATCTAAACCATAAGGCTTACTTACCATGGCTGACTTCTCATCTATGTTTGGTTTTTTGCTTTTTCCCATTGGAACCCTAACAAGTCACGCAGAATTACATAGGGAGGAAAAAACGAAACAAAATCCAGAACCCAGGAAGGAGAAATAACGAACTGAAGATAAGCAAAGCTTTTTTCCTTTTGTGTGCTCTGACCAAGGAAATTAGAAGAAACGCCCAAGATGGGAGAAACTCAACTCGTGGCTGAGAAGCTTCTAGGAGACAAAAGTGTGTTCCCAATAATCAAGAGAAAAACATGATGTGTAGCCAGCACGCTCACACCCTAGGAAAAGCTAAAGGAACGAAGTGGCTTAACCTCCCACAATGGCAGGAGCCACTGAGTAACGCCCACGAGAAGGAGGTTGCACTTCGCAGCTGCAGCAATTTCCAGGAGAGAGAAGAGAGCGGGTTCTGACTGAGAGCTCTTTCTTGATTCTGTCTATGTATGTACTTGATTGAATATGTGAAGATGATGACAATCAAGCTCTCTTGCTTACTCAACTATTGTGAAGATTGCGGAGACTGATGAGGAGATATGTAACACCCCAAAATTTTAGAACTACAATCAAATATTAAAGTAAGTCTTAGGCAAATTGATAGTCTATATTGGAGTTATTTGGGTGAAATGTTTAAGGGAAAAGACCATATTACCCTTTCCGTAAAATAGAAATGACAGAAATGTCCTTGAGGTCAAAATGACGAAAATACCCCTGTATATTTTAAAAAATTACAAAACTGCCCTTAGATATTTTAAGAAAGATATTTTAGAATGAAAATTTACCTAAATGCCCTTGAATATTTGGAAAAGACAAAAACACCCTTAGATATTTTGAATAGATGTTTTTATAATGGAAATACAAGAATACTCTTAGATAACAGACTATTGGAATAGTTTGTGACAAAAAGTCATAAGTGGAATAAGGCTTTCTTAAGCATCCACGGGTATAAAAAGAAGAAAACTTCTGTTCCCATCCCTAAGTGTATAGAGTATGCGTAGATGTCAAGTTATGGGGAGGTTGTTTGAATTGCGTGTAATCGAGTGATTCTGAATTTAACCCAAAAACCTATTTTAGTAAAATCATCATTATAGATTGGTTAACCGTTGGATCTTCTTCAAATTTTAAAGGAAGCTTCCTAACCCATATATCTAACTTTGGACCGTTGGGATTGTCCAAATAATGTCTGAAACATGAGAAATTAACTTTTCACTAAGACAGAAAATTCTAGAAAATGGGCTGCTCGCCCAGGCGAGTGGTACAGGCAATTTTTGGTCGCCCGGGCGAGTTAAGGCGGTGCTGAGAACATTATTTAAGCACCCAAGGCACGAACATGGAGGAATCAATCCTCCCAAAGCTTCCCCAAAGCCTCCCCCACCTCCTCCATCACCCTTCCACTTTCAAAGAACAAAACCCTAGCGTTTTGAAGCCTCACGTGGGATCTAGGAACTTAGAAGGAAGTTTATCAAGCTTTTAGGAGGAAAAACAAGGTACGTATGGGGAGGTTTATGATAGACTAAGTTTGAGTATTAATTCTTACTTGATTGCATTAAGCTTTGTAGCTTAGGTGTTTGATGAATTGCCTTAAGGAACTAAAAATTGCTATATGAATGGTATTTTGATTAAGTAACATGATTTTTAGTATTATAAATAATTGTTGAAAAGATAACTTGAATCTAACCTAATTAATGAAAGTTAAAATGATTTACAACCATATGTTTTATGATTATTTTCAAGAAAAATAATTGTTTAGAAGTATAATGTCTAAAAGAATATTTTGTTACAAGT